>NW_026509760.1:0-14852 GCF_026875155.1 Cherax quadricarinatus | reverse complement strand
AAAGCGGGGGCACAGGAAATTTCCTGGTGGGCGGGACCCCCCAGGGGAATAGGTACAAAACCTTCACACTCGACAATACTTCTACAACAAACCCATCCTTTGGGAAGGACCTACTTCATGGGGAACCCCGCCTACCAGGGGAATATGCCCCTCGTCTGCTACACCTGACGTTACTATATAAGCGCCAGGATCTTTCTTCTGCTTCAGAATCTCCACGACTATGGTGCTGTTCGCACCTACTCCTAGGTTGAGGGACTGATTACCTCATCTTCTGTACATAGTTCTACTGTCTTCAAGTTATGTCCTAGAATTTGTATTGATAAAGCCACTGGATGGCGAAACGTCTACAATAAAGATACCCAGATGTTGCACATGTGTCTTACTCTCAACAAACATTTGACCAACCCAATTTTCGTAGATGAATGGTTCAGAGAACCGACATGTTGATAAATTAGACACATGTGCAACCCAAGAGTTGCACATGTGTCTAATTTATCAACCCAATTTTCAATGCCACCCAAGAAACAAGCTTCGACGTGCAAGTCCCTCTCAAATCCAACCCCTCCCACTCATGTACTTATCCAACCTAAATTTGAAACTACCCAAAGTCCTAGCCTCAATAACCCAACTAGGTAGACTGTTCCACTCACCTACTACCCTATTTCCAAACCAATACTTTCCTATGTCCTTTCTAAATCTAAACTTATCTAATTTAAATCCATTACTGCGGGTTCTCTCTTGGAGAGATATCCTCAAGACCTTGTTAATATCCCCCTTATTAAATACCTATCTTCCCCACTTATACACTTCGATCAGGTCCCCCCTCATTCTTCGTCTAACAAGTGAATGTAACTTAAGAGTCTTCAATCTTTCTTCATAAGGAAGATTTCTAATGCTATGTATTGATTTAGTCATCTACGTGAATGTTTTCTAACGAATTTATGTCCATTCTGTAATATGGAGACCCGAATTGAGCTGCATAATCTAGGTGAGGCCTTACTAATGAGTATAAAGCTGCAGTATGACCCCCGGACTTCTGTTGCTTACCCCTTCTTGATATAAATCCCAGTAATCTATTTGCCTTATTACGTACGCTTAGGCATTGCTGTCTTGGTTTAAGGTTGCTTTCTTACCATAACCCCCAAGTCCTTTTCGCATCTGTATGGCTAAGTTCTACATTATTTAACTTATAAGTGCTAGGGTTAGGGACACTCCCGAGCTTCAGAACCTTGCATTTATCTACATTGAACTGCATCTGCCACTTTTCTGACCAAGAGTAGAGTTTGTCTAAATCCTCCTGAAGTTCCCTAACATCTACGTTTGAATCAATTATCCTACCTATCTTCGTGTCATCGGCGAATTTGCTCATATCACTAGCAATTCCTTCATCAAGATCATTGATATATATTATAAACAACAACGGGCCAGACTGATCCTGTGGAACGCCACTTGTTACTGATCCCCACTCGGATTTAACCCCATTTATGGACACTCTCTGCTTCCGTCTGTGAGCCATGACTCGATCACGAGAGCACCCTTCCCCCAATGCATGAGCTGCTACTTTCTTCAACAGTCTTTGGTGCGGAACTCTATCAAATGCCTTACTAAAATCAAAGTAAATAATATCAAATTCTTTATCGTGGTCAACAGCCTCAAAAGCTTTACGAAGAAATTTAAATTAAATTAGTTATACAAGACCGGCCTCTTGTGAATCCATGCTGAGTATCATTAATCAAGCTATGCTTATCGAGATGGCTTCTTATAACCTCAGCTATAATTGACTCTAGCACTTGCCTACAATTGAGGTCAGGCTTATTGGGCGGTAATTTGACGGTAACGACTTTGTCCCCTGTTTTAAAAATAGGAATTACATTAGCCATCTTCCACATATCAGACACTACACCCGTTTGAAGAGATAAAATTTAAAAATATTAGTTAATGGTTCACAGACTTCCATTTTTCATTCCTTAAGAACCCTTGAAAAAACCTCATTCAGGACCCGGTGACTTATTTTGCTTCAGTCGGTCTATCTGCTTCACAACCATTTCATAGTGACTGTGATGTTACATAATTTATCTTCTTCTGACCCACTATAAAAATTAATTACCGGAATATTATTAGTGTCTTCCTGTGTAAAAACCGAGAGAAAATAATTATTAAAATCGAGCACATTTCATTCTCTTTGTCAGTAAGATGCCCTAGTTATTTTTAAGGGGACCTATCTTATCTCTGACTTTTGTTCTATATACCTGGAAAAAACTTTTTGGATTAGTTTTAGAATCCCTAGCAACTTTAATTTCATAGTCCCTTTTAGCTTTTCTTATCCCCTTTTTAATGTCCCTCTTAATGTCAATATACTGATTCATAAGACGACCCTCGCCTCTTTTGATACGCCTATAAATTCCTTTCTTATGCCCTAGTAGATATTTCAGCCTATTATTCATCCATTTTGGGTCATTTCTATTTGATCTAATTTCCTTATAAGGGATAAACGTTCTTTGAGCAGCATGTATTGTGTTCAGAAAACTGTCATATTGATAGCTCTCTTCGTTACCCCAGTCAACAGATGATAAGTGTTCTCTAAGCCCATCGTAATCTGCTAAGCGAAAATCTGGGACTGTTACTGAGTTATCCCTACTATCATACTTCCATTCAATTCTACATGTAATTGATTTGTGGTCGCTAGCACCCAGTTCCTCTGAAACTTCTAAATTATTAACAAGGGATTCATTGTTTGCCAGAACTAAGTCAAGCAGGTTATTTCCCCTTGTAGGTTCTGTCACAAACTGCTTCAAAAAAACAATCCTGAACTACTTCTAAGAAATCGTAT
Organism: Cherax quadricarinatus; assembly: GCF_026875155.1. Taxonomy (NCBI): domain Eukaryota; kingdom Metazoa; phylum Arthropoda; class Malacostraca; order Decapoda; family Parastacidae; genus Cherax; species Cherax quadricarinatus. Next base: position 12,022 of record NW_026509760.1, on the reverse strand, counting down.
GATTCTAAATTCCCAGTCAAGAAATTCCAATCAATATGACTAAAGTTAAAGTCTCCTAGAATTACTACATTATCGTGCCTTGTGGCCCTAACAATTTCCTCCAATAGTAGTCTCCCTTGGTCCCTATCTAAATTTGGGGGACGGTATATCACACCTAAAATTAATTTTTCATGCCCCTCTGAAAATTCTATCCAAACAGACTCTGTATGTGTTACTTCAGACTTAATACCCGTTTTTATGCAACAGTTCAAGCGATCTCGGACATACAATGCCACCCCACCCCCCTTCCCGATATGTCCTAGAATTTGTATTGATAAAGCCACTGGATGGCGAAACGTCTACAATAAAGATACCCAGATGTTGCACGTGTGTCTTAATTTCATCTTGTCGGTATTATATACCATTCTTACACATGATGAGATTAAGACATGTGCAACATCTGGGTATCTTTCTTGTAGACGTTTCGCCATCCAGTGGCTTTATCAATACAAATTCTAGTACAAACTTGAAGACAGTAGAACTATGTACAGAAGATGAGGTAATCAGTCCCTCAACCTAGGAGTAGGTGCGAACAGCACCATAGTCGTGGAGATTCTGAAGCAGAAGAAAGAATCCTGGCGCTTATATAGTAACGTCAGGTGTAGCAGACGAGGACATATTCACTGGTAGGCGGGATTCCCCAGTGGAATTTGTATTGATAAAGCCACTGGATGGCGAAACGTCTACAATAAAGATACCCAGATGTTGTACATGTGTCTTAATCTCATCTTGTCGGTATTATATACCATTCGTACACAACTTCTCAGACACTGCAACATAATGGAATCTTAATTCTGAGGACATGTACATAACCTTCACGACTACGACAACTACTACTACAACTAACCCATCTCTTTGGGAAGGACCTACTTCCACTGGGGAATCCCGCCTACCAGTGAATATGCCCTCGTCTGCTACACCTGACGTTACTATATAAGCGCCAGGCTCCTTGCTTCTGCGTCAGAATCTCCACGACTATGGTGCTCTTCGCACCTACTCCTAGGTTGAGGGACTGATTACCTCATCTTCTGTACATAGTTCTACTGTCTTCAAGTTATGTCCTAGAATTTGTATTGATAAAGCCACTGGATGGCGAAACGTCTACAATAAAGATACCCAGATGTTGCACATGTGTCTTAATCTCATCTTGTCGGTATTATATACCATTCGTACACATTCTTACACAACTTGAACGTTGAAGCGTTTAGGAGTTATGAGGAGAATGTCGTCAACATAACGGAGCCAGGTGACAGTCGAAGGAATAATGGTGGAGAAACTACCAAGCTACCCAAGATTTTAGACTCTAACCCCACCCGGTAGATCATCAGAGGCAGCATTCTCAACCTGACTATAAATACTCGCGAACCTTCCACCCCAGATAGATCTGTTTGTGACTTGAAAAAGCCCACTGTGTGGGCGAAACGTTGCCAAAGGATCACATTATACTGCATATGTGTTTATATTTCCACCTTTTTCTCTTCTTATAAGCTCCTGTCATGTCTTTCCTCCCTAATACTTCCTCTCGTCTCTATCTCTTCTGCCTAATACTTCCACTTCCTCTAGTCTCTATCTCTCATTCCTAACACTTCCTCCCGTTTCTGTCTCTCCGTCCTAACACCTCTTGTCTCTATCTCATTAATAACACTTTCTCTCGTCCCTCTCTCCTTACTAACACTTCCTGTCGTCTCTATGAATTCTCCCTACTACTTCCTCTCGTCTCTATTTCTACTTCCTACTCTCCATTACTATACAAGTCCTAATATATCTAGATTCAATACCTGGTTGACCACTTTCCATCTCCCACTGGTCAGCTAACTGATGTTCTTAGATATTCGGCACATTTCTCCGGCCATGTTCTCAGCGGTCAACTGCTCGAATTTCTTTGCATGGACTGTGGGCTTTTTCTTTGTAAGAAACGATGCAAACGAATCTTATTTTAATAAATCTTCGTAGAAAAGCTGTTGTAGTTGATGCTTCTGTTGTTACTGCTACTTCTGTTGCTGCTACTGCTGCTGCTACTGCTACTGCTACTGCTACTGCTACTGCGGGTGTTGCTGCTGGTGCTGCGGCTTGGGATATTTGTTTAATATATCTGGTATCTTATTTTCATTAAGATATCTTGACATATCACATAGGTTATTATACTGTCTCTATATTCCTCAGTAAGTGGACAATTAAACACACAGTGTTCAAGATAGTGTCCATAGGACTGGTCAGATACTGAGCATTTAGTTTGATCATCATGTAAGTGTCTGCACTGCCAGAAGTACTTGTAACCAGTCTAACTTGGCCACTACAACATTCAGTCAGTACTTGTAACCAAGTCTAAGTCTGGCCACTACAACCATCAGTCAGTACTTGTAACCAAGTCTAAGTCTGGCCACTACAACATCAGTCAGTACTTGTAACCAAGTCTAAGTCTGGCCACTACAACATCAGTCAGTATTTGTAACCAAGTCTAAGCCTGGCCACTACAACATCAGTCAGTACTTGTAACCAAGTCTAAGCCTGGCCACTACAACATCAGTCAGTACTTGTAACCAAGTCTAAGCCCTGGCCACTACACATCAGTCAGTACTTGTAACCAAGCTAAGTCTGGCCACTACAACATCAGTCAGTACTGTAACCAAGTCTAAGTCTGGCCACTACAACATCAGTCAGTACTTGTAACAAGTCTAAGTCTGGCCACTATAACATCAGTCAGTACTTGTAACCAAGCCTAAGTTGGCACTACAACATCAGTCAGTACTTGTAACCAAGCCTAGCTGGCCACTACAACATCAGTCAGTACTTGTAACAAGCCTAAGCCTGGCCACTACAACATCAGTCAGTACTTTAACCAAGCCTAAGTCTGGCCACTAACAACATCAGTCAGTACTTGTAACCAAGCTAAGTCTGGCACTACAACATCAGTCAGTACTTGTAACACAGCCTAAGTCTGCCACTACAACATCAGTCAGTACTTGTAACCAAGCCTAAGTCTGGCCACTACAACATCAGTCAGTACTTGTAACCAAGCCTAAGTCTGGCCACTACAACATCAGTCAGTACTTGTAACCAAGCTAAGCTGGCCACTACAACATCAGTCAGTACTTGTAACCAGCCTAAGCCTGGCCACTACAACATCAGTCAGTACTTGTAACCAAGCCTAAGCCTGGCCACTACAACATCAGTCATACTTGTAACCAAGCCTAAGCCTGGCCACTACAACATCAGTCAGTACTTGTAACCAAGCCTAAGCCTGGCCACTACAACATCAGTCAGTACTTGTAACAAAGCCTAAGTCTGGCCACTACAACATCAGTCAGTACTTGTAACCAAGCCTAAGTCTGGCCACTACAACATCAGTCAGTCTTGTAACCAAGCCTAAGCCTGGCCACTACAACATCAGTCAGTACTTGTAACCAAGCCTAAGCCTGGCCACTACAACATCAGTCAGTACTTGTAACCAAGCCTAAGTCTGGCCACTACAACATCAGTCAGTACTTGTAACCAAGCCTAAGCCTGGCCACTACATCATCAGTCAGTACTTGTAACCAAGCCTAAGCCTGGCCACTACAACATCAGTCAGTACTTGTAACAAAGCCTAAGCTGGCCACTACAACATCAGTCAGTACTTGTAACCAAGCCTAAGCTGGCCACTACAACATCAGTCAGTACTTGTAACCAAGCTAAGCTGGCCATACAACATCAGTCAGTACTTGTAACCAGCCTAAGTCTGGACACTACAACATCAGTCAGTACTTGTAACGAAGCCTAGCCTGGCCACTACATCAGTCAGTACTTGTAACCAGCCTAAGCTTGGCCACTACAACATCAGTCAGTACTTGTAACCAGCCTAAGCCTGGCACTACAACATCAGTCAGTACTTGTAACAAGCCTAAGCCTGGCCACTCAACATCAGTCAGTACTTGTAACAAGCCTAAGCTGGCCACTACACATCAGTCAGTACTTGTAACCAAGCTAAGCCTGGCCACTACAACATCAGTCAGTACTTGTAACCAGCTAAGCTGGCCACTACAACATCAGTCAGTACTTGTAACCAAGCCTAAGTCTGGCCACTACAACATCAGTCAGTACTTGTAACCAAGCCTAAGTCTGGCCTCAACAACATCAGTCCAGTACTTGTAACCAAGCCTAAGCTGGCCACTACAACATCAGTCGTACTTGTAACAAGCCTAAGTCTGGCCACTACAACATCAGTCAGTACTTGTAACAAGCTTAAGCCTGGCCACTACAACATCAGTCAGTATTGTAACCAAGCTAAGTCTGGCCACTACAACATCAGTCAGTACTTGTAACCAAGCCTAAGCCTGGCCACTACAACATCAGTCAGTATTGTAACCAAGCCTAAGTTGGCCACTACAACATCAGTCAGTACTTGTAACCAAGCCTAAGTTGGCCACTACAACATCAGTCAGTACTTGTAACCAAGCCTAAGTCTGGCCACTACAACATCAGTCAGTACTTGTAACCAAGCTAAGTCTGGCCACTACAACATCAGTCAGTACTTGTAACCAAGCCTAAGCCTGGCCACTACATCATCAGTCAGTACTTGTAACAAGCCTAAGCTGGCCACTACAACATCGTCAGTACTTGTAACCAGCCTAAGCTGGCCACTACAACATCAGTCAGTACTTGTAACCAAGCCTAAGCCTGGCACTACAACATCAGTCAGTACTTGTAACCAAGCCTAAGCCTGGCACTACAACATCAGTCAGTACTTGTAACCAGCCTAAGTCTGGCCTCTACAACATCAGTCAGTACTTGTAACCAAGCCTAGCCTGGCCACTACAACATCAGTCAGTACTTGTAACCAAGCCTAAGCCTGGGCCATACAACATCAGTCAGTACTTGTAACCAAGCCTAAGCCTGGCCACTACAACATCAGTCAGTACTTGTAACCAAGCCTAAGCCTGGCCACTACAACATCATGTCAGTACTTGTAACCAAGCCTAAGTCTGGCCACTACAACATCAGTCCAGTACTTGTAACCAAGCCTAAGCTGGCCACTACAACATCAGTCAGTACTTGTAACCAAGCCTAAGCATGGCCACTTACAACATCAGTCAGTACTTGTAACCAAGCCTAAGCCTGGCCACTACAACATCAGTCAGTACTTGTAACCAAGCCTAAGTCTGGCCACTACAACATCAGTCAGTACTTGTAACCAAGCCTAAGCCTGGCCACTACATCATCAGTCAGTACTTGTAACCAAGCCTAAGCCTGGCCACTACAACATCAGTCAGTACTTGTAACCAAGCTAAGCCTGGCCACTACAACATCAGTCAGTACTTGTAACCAAGCCTAAGCCTGGCCACTACAACATCAGTCAGTACTTGTAACCAAGCCTAAGCCTGGCCACTACAACATCAGTCAGTACTTGTAACCAAGCCTAAGTCTGGCCACTACAACATCAGTCAGTACTTGTAACGAAGCCTAAGCCTGGCCACTACATCAGTCAGTACTTGTAACCAAGCCTAAGCCTGGCCACTACAACATCAGTCAGTACTTGTAACCAAGCCTAACCCTGGCCACTACAACATCAGTCAGTACTTGTAACCAAGCCTAAGCCTGGCCACTACAACATCAGTCAGTACTTGTAACCAAGCCTAAGCCTGGCCACTACAACATCAGTCAGTATTTGTAACCAAGCCTAAGCCTGGCCACTACAACATCAGTCAGTACTTGTAACCAAGCCTAAGCCTGGCCACTACAACATCAGTCAGTACTTGTAACCAAGCCTAAGTCTGGCCACTACAACATCAGTCAGTACTTGTAACCAAGCCTAAGTCTGGCCACTACAACATCAGTCAGTACTTGTAACCAAGCCTAAGCCTGGCCACTACAACATCAGTCAGTACTTGTAACCAAGCCTAAGTCTGAGCCACTACAACATCAGTCAGTACTTGTAACCAAGCCTAAGCCTGGCCACTACAACATCAGTCAGTACTTGTAACCAAGCCTAGTCTGGCCACTACAACATCAGTCAGTACTTGTAACCAAGCCTAAGCCTGGCCACTACAACATCAGTTCAGTACTTGTAACCAAGCCTAAGTCTGGCCACTACAACATCAGTCAGTACTTGTTAACCAAGCCTAAGTCTGGCCACTACAAACATCAGTCAGTACTTGTAACCAAGCCTAAGTCTGGCCACTACAACATCAGTCAGTACTTGTAACCAAGCCTAAGTCTGGCCACTACAACATCAGTCAGTACTTGTAACCAAGCCTAAGCCTGGCCACTACAACATCAGTCCAGTACTTGTAACCAAGCCTAAGCCTGGCCACTACAACATCAGTCAGTACTTGTAACCAAGCCTAAGCCTGGCCACTACAACATCAGTCAGTACTTGTAACCAAGCCTAAGTCTGGCCACTACAATCAGTCAGTACTTGTAACCAAGCCTAAGTCTGGCCACTACAACATCAGTCAGTACTTGTAACCAAGCCTAAGCCTGGCCACTACAAACATCAGTCAGTACTTGTAACCAAGCCTAAGTCTGGCCACTACAACATCAGTCAGTACTTGTAACCAAGCCTAAGCCTGGCACTACAAACATCAGTCAGTACTTGTAACCAAGCCTAAGTCTGGCCACTACAAACATCAGTCAGTACTTGTAACCAAGCCTAAGTCTGGCCACTACAACATCAGTCAGTACTTGTAACCAAGCCTAAGCCTGGCCACTACAACATCAGTCAGTACTTGTAACCAAGCCTAAGTCTGGCCACTACAACATCAGTCAGTACTTGTAACCAAGCCTAAGTCTGGCCACTACAACATCATTCAGTACTTGTAACCAAGCCTAAGTCTGGCCACTACAACATCAGTCAGTACTTGTAACCAAGCCTAAGCCTGGCCACTACAACATCAGTCAGTACTTGTAACCAAGCCTAAGTCTGGCCACTACAACATCAGTCAGTACTTGTAACCAAGCCTAAGTCTGGCACTACAACATCAGTCGTACTTGTAACCAAGCCTAAGTCTGGCCACTACAACATCAGTCAGTACTTGTAACCAAGCCTAAGTCTGGCCACTACAACATCAGTCAGTACTTGTAACCAAGCCTAAGCCTGGCCACTACAACATCAGTCAGTACTTGTAACCAAGCCTAAGTCTGGCCACTACAACATCAGTCTGTTCACTGGATGGCGAAACGTCTACAATAAAGATATCCAGATGGAAATAAATGGTATAAAATACCGACACAATGGAAATATAAACACATACAGAACTACCTGGTAGTTCTGTTTGTGACTTGAAAAAGCCCACTGTGTGGGCGAAACGTGGTCAATAAAGGATCACATTATACTGCATATGTGTTTATAATTCCAAAGATATCCAGATGTTGCACATGTGTCTTAACTTTCATATTGTCGGTATTTTATACCTTTCATGCACAGTCTGTTCACATTGCAAGTTGTAATAATATTGGTAGAATTACCGACAATATGTTAGGAAAAAGAACACAAGTATAGTTAATGTGACATTTTATTTTAGCAACGTTTCGCTCTCCAGGAGCTTTGTCAAGCTGTTACAAACAATACACGGGCACAGAGGGTATATATAGGTACAGAGTGAGGTGCAAAGCATAATACAGTCGTTGTAGTTGCAGTACTTGTGGTAGTAGCAATAGTGTTAGCAAGTATGTGATGTTATTTACCTGGAGTTTACCTGGAGAGAGTTCCGGGGGTCAACGCCCCCGCGGCCCGATCTGTGACCAGGCCTCCTTATGGTTTATTGTTTTGAGGAGGATTCTTGTTAATACTTCAGAGATGATAAAACTGCCTTTATTTTGCTTAACTGTGTTAGAAACAGCGATTAATGATAATTCAAGGCATTTACGTCTGTGGAAATTGGGTTCTTTAATCACTAGTCAGGTGTCGCTGAATTTCATCAGGTGGTTGGCGGAATTCCGGTGTTGTACGCGGATATTGTCCAAATTATCTTTCCTACTGTCATTAATGTGTTCACTGAAACGTGTTTCAAGGTTTCTTGCTGTTTCACCTACGTATATTTTGTCACAGCCTCCACAGGGTATAGTGTGAACTCCTTCATTGACTGGCTCATGGTGCTTGTCCTGGTTAGATCCCCTTATTGAAGTGCTAGTTACGATGGCGACTCTAGTGTTAGCTTGTGCTAGTACTTTTGAAATGTTCAATGCAACCTGGCTGTTGGCAAGGATTATAACTGGTGTTGGTGCCTGGAGAATTATTGATCTGAAGAGCTCTTCTCTTGTTAGGTAAGACACATATGCAACAGTTAGGTATCTTTATTATGAAACGTTTCGCCTACACAGTAGGCTTCTTCAGTCAAGTACAGAAAAGTTGATAGAAGCAGAAGATACTTGAAGACGATGTAATCAGTCCATCACCCTTAAAGTTTTGAGGTGGTCAGTCCCTCAGTCTGGAGAAGAGCATTGTTCCATAGTATGAAACAATATGGAGAAGAGGTGACAGGATGGAGCTTTATATAGCGCCAAGAGGTGAGACGTAGGCCACTAGGAGAGGTAAGAACTCAGATGTTGAGCGGTCAGGTCCCTCTCAAATCCAGCCGCTCTCACTAGTGGAAGTTGTCGAAGTTGATTGCAGGTCTGTACCAAGATACCCTTGTGTTGCAGTGTCTGACAGATTGAACATTAAAATGGTATAAAATACCGACAGGTTGTTAGGTAAAACACATATGCAACAGTTAGGTATCTTTATTATGAAACGTTTCTCTTGCAATCTTTGATGAAAAAGGAAGGAAAATGTAGATCAGTGAAGGTTTGGTGTATGTACAGTCCTCGTCAAGAAACTCAGGACTGCAAATTCGGTATTATGCTCTTAGGGCAAAGTGGATGATGATGGTCTTAGTATCTGACCATCTTGACCGGAATGGAAGTGTGTGAGATCATTTTTGTTTGTAGGTTTCTGGTAAACTTGAAACCTTAAAGTGTTATCTACTTTGTGAATGAGGACGTCTAGAGAAGGTAGCTTGTGTAAGTGTAAACTGGATCGCCGGTTCAACTGCGTTGAGCCTTGCTTGAAGATTTACACACCAAAACGTCGGGGAGTTATTCTGAGGACGTCGTCCACATAACGTATCCAAGTGACGCTAATGGGAATGATGTTGGCGAAGTGTTTAGCTTCCGGGTGTTCCATATACAAGCTGGTTAAGACGGCGCTGATGGGGAACCCCATTCCCATACCATAAGTCTGTAGAGCCTGTTATTGAAAGAGTTCAATCAGGTCAACGAACTCTCAGGGAGACAGAGGAAGATTAAAGTCTTGATTGACTCTACGTTGTAGAACGTTAATGGCTTGTGTGGTGGGCGAAGAGAGAGGTTACGTCCAAACTACTTAGTTTCTTGTTTGGGGTGTAGAGGTCTCTTATGTGGTTGAGGTCGCCTGAGTGCGATGGTGACCAGAAGGCAGGAAAATATTTGGAAACCTCAAATTTGTTCGTTTCTTATATTATTTTTAGGCTCGTGGGAGCCTTGTAGATTAAAACTACAATTTTAATAGCAGTGAGTTCCTTTAATGATGCAACGTTTCACCCACTCGCAGGTAAAACGTTGTACCAGTCAGTGTTTCCCTGCTGCTAGAGTCTTGATAAATTAGACACATGTGCAACTCTTGGGTATCTTTATTGAGGAAACGTTTCGCCACACAGTGGCTTCATCAGTCCATACAAAGGAGAATCTTGAAGAACAGGAGGAGAATGAGGTAATCAGTCCCTCAAGATTGATGGACTGACCACATCGACTCAAGGTTGAGGGACTGATTACCTCATTCTCCTCCTGTTCTTCAAGATTCTCCTTTGTATGGACTGATGAAGCCACTGTGTGGCGAAACGTTTCCTCAATAAAGATACCCAAGAGTTGCACATGTGTCTAATTTATCAACATGTCGGTTCTCTGAACCATTCATCTGATAGTCTTGTTCACCGCGTGTCGGCGTTTCACCCCAAGTTATCACCAAGCCTTGTTCGGCTGGTCGGAGGTGACCATCACTGCGATATAAACCATGGTATATACCTTTGAAGAGTTTCGAGAGTTTCTCTACTCTCTGAGCCCGGCCATGGGCCAGGCTCGCCTGGTGCTTGATACGACAAACTGGTTTAAAAGACACGTTAGGTTAGGTCACTTCTAACAAACACAGGTGTCATATAACCTCATTCTCTACCTGTCCTCATCCCAATATATCATTTTTCAGGTCACCATGGGTCACTCATACCTCATTCTCCTCCTATATATACTATATATCCTATACATACTATATATACGCGTGATTACACATATATAAAAATACTATAATAAGGGTATAAAGCGTGATCGCTTTCGTGTGCTTACACATCTTCAGAGGAATGAAGATGTGTGAGCACGTGAAAGAGCTCAGATTCTATTTTCACTGTCGTATTTTTACATATGTTGACGCTTGAATATCTGTGTTCGAAGTAATTAGGCTCTCAGGACCGAAACGTTTTCTAATTATGTTCTAGTGTTGGCTTACGTGTCTCTTAAAATCAAAACGTTGTATCTGAAGTGTTACTGAGACACTTTTGGGTATCTTTATTCTGGAAACGTTTCGCCAGACAGTGGCTTCTTCAGTCCAGTGCAGAAAAAAGTGGAACAGGAGGACTCTGAGGTGATCAGTCCCTTAGCCTTGAGTCGATGTGTTCAGTCCATCAAGAGTTCCGAGAGTTTTTTTTTACTCCAGGAGCCCGGTCATGGGCCAGGCTCGTCTGGGGTTTTGCTGGTCAACCAGGCTATTTGTGCTGGTGGCCCCTCTGAACCCCGCATTCATCAAAGTCTGGTTGATCTGGCACCAAGTATCTCTCTTCTTCTGTTTGTATTATCTTCCGGTAATTTATCTTGTGTGTGTGTGTGTGTGTGTGTGTGTGTGTGTGTGTGTGTGTGTGTGTGTGGTGATAAACCATACCACGGGGGGGGGTTAGAACCCGCGATCACGCTAGCTGGAGATTCGTCTGTAAAAAGTTGCATTTGTGGTCACAGTGGTGGCTTATGCTAACCTTCCTATGGTGTATAAATATACCTAGTTGCATCTTATTGTAGCCAGCTGGCCCAGGGGCTAACGCGTCAGTCTGGAGTTTTATGACTCTCTGACCGCGGGTTCTAACCCCACCCGTGGTATGGTTTGTTTGCAATCGTGTCATTACGATTTCGAAGTGTACCGATAGTATAGTACCGATAGTATAGTACCGATAGTATAGTACCGATAGTATGCGTATGAGAGCATGACTGGAGGTCAGTATACATCACTGGTAGGAAAAGACAGATATCCGCGTACATGATGCAGTTTGGCAAGGCTGGTGGTGTTCGGTTGGTCGGTAGTGACCACACTGTATCTGAAGTTCCGTGGTGTTCGGCTGGTCGGTAGTGACCACACTGTATCTGAAGTTCCGTGGTGTTCGGCTGGTCGGTAGTGACCACACTGTATCTGAAGTTCCGTGGTGTTCGGCTGGTCGGTAGTGGCCATCACCACACTGTATCTGAAGTCCCGTGGTGTTCGGCTGGTCGGTAGTGGCCATCACCACACTGTATCTGGAGTCCCGTGGTGTTCGGCTGGTCGGTAGTGGCCATCACCACACTGTATCTGGAGTCCCGTGGTGTTCGGCTGGTCGGTAGTGGCCATCACCACACTGCATCTGGAGTCCCGTGGTGTTCGGCTGGTCGGTAGTGGCCATCACCACACTGTATCTGAAGTCCCGTGGTGTTCGGCTGGTCGGTAGTGCCATCACCACATGCATCTGGAGTCCGTGTGTTCGGCTGGTCGGTAGTGGCCATCACCACACTGTATCTGGAGTCCCGTGGTGTTCGGCTGGTCGGTAGTGGCCATCACCACACTGTATCTGGAGTCCCGTGGTGTTCGGTCGGTGGTGTTCGAAAGCGTCCTTTGCCGGTCATAATGAATGGGTCAGCCCAGACACTCACACACAGGGAGTTCCATCTTCTCCACAACAACACCGGTGTCCACACTAGC
>NW_026509759.1:0-14422 GCF_026875155.1 Cherax quadricarinatus | reverse complement strand
TTTATTAAATGCTATTCACATATATGCTTCAATGTAAACTTTTGATTAAATCCCCTACCACTCTTAAGCTTCCTTGCTCTCCAAAAATCCTAAATTTGTCTTCCCTCTAATTTTTTCAAAAATAACCCTACCTACATTTTTCCTGGAATACTAAATAAAAAAATTCCCCCTATAATTTTTACACTCTCTTTTGTCCCCTTTTTCCTTATTAAAGGAACTATACATGCTTCTGCCAAATTTCCCTGGTACTTTCCCTCTTTTTTCATTTATTAAGCAAAAAAATCAACCACCCAACACTTACCCCCCCTGCTTTTAACATTTCCCCATGTCCACGTTCAGCTGCTTTACCCATTTCATTCTATGAAATCCCTCACGCACCCCCTCCTTACTCACGCCCTGCTCTTTTCACTCCAAAAAAGAGTTAAAACTTCCTGGTCGTGCATGAAATTACCGCCTCCTTTTTCGCAAAATTTAAAACAAATATTCCGCCTCTACCCAATGCCTCATCCCCCCATCTACTAATTCTTCCTCTTATCAAACTGTAGCATGATATATTATAATATTTATATATATATATATATTTTATTATTTTTTAATATATATATATATATTTATATATATAAATATATTATATTATATATATTTATTATTTATATATATAATATATTAATATATTTTTATATATTATTATATATATATATATATATATATTATATATATTTTATATTTATATAATTTATATTATTTTTTTTATATTATATATATATATATATATATTTATATTATATTTTTATATATATTATATATATATATATATTATTATATTTATATATATATATTTATATATATTTGCGTGCCGAATATGTAAAACGATAAATTGGAAAAAAAATCTTTTAAAAATTAAGCCCCTTTTTATAATTTTCTTTTACTTTTAAAAGATACATTTTTTTCGAAAATGCTATGTAAAAATTTATAATTTTGCCCCAAAAGGAACTTAGAAAACTTACCTAACTTATATATCAAGCCCAATTTTTTTTTCCCTAACCCAACTAAATTATTTTGATTTGTTTACAAAAAATTTAAGTAAAAAAAACAGTGAAATATATTTTTTTTTTTAGGTTCAGAAAGATTTGGGGGAAATTATTGCATACGCAAATTTTCACTTGTCCTATTGGCAAAATGGCGTTGCTTTTAAGCTAAGATCGCAAGTTCCATTCGGCCGACTAAATTTTTATATATATATATTTATTATATATTTATATTTATATATATATATTATATTATATAATATAATATATATTATATATTTATGTGGGTTGTTTTGTGTGTTATATATATATATATATTATATATATATATTTTATATATATATAATTTTATTATTATATAATATATATTTATATATTTTATAAATATATATTTATATATTATATTATATATATATTTATATATATATTTATTTATATTTTTTTGTATATTTTATAATTATATATATTTTATTATATATATATTATATATATATATTATATTTATATATTATATAAAATTTTTTTTATATATTTATATATATATATATATATATATAATTATATATATAATTTTTTTTTTTTATATATTATATTTTATATATTTATTTTTTTATAATATATAAAATATTATATATATATTTCATAAAAATAACAAAAACGGCCGTCTCCCACCCAGGCAGGGGGGGCCCAAAAAAAAAGAAAAACCCAAAAAAAAAATACTTTCATCATTTTCCCAAACTGTTTTTGCAGAGGTGCTCAGAATACAACAGCTTAGAAGCATATACGTATAAAGATACACAACATATCCCCCCAAAAACCCCCCAAAAAATCCTGAACCCCCCTTTAAAGACTGTAGTGTGTCTTGTAAGACTGTAGTTTGTCTTGTAGGACTATAGTGTGTCTATTAAGACGGTAGTGTGTCTTGTAAGGCTATAGTGTGTCTTGTAAGACTGTATTTAAAGTGCAGGCATTGTACTTCCCATTTAAAGGACTCAAGTCCGGCTATATAAAAATAACCAGTTTCCCTGAATCCCTTCACTAAATATTACCCTGCTCACACTCCAACAGCTCGTCAGCTAACAAAAACCATTCGTCTGCATTCAGTCCTATCTAACACACTCATGCACGCCTGCTGGAAGTCCAAGCCTTCGCCCACAAAGCCTACTATACCCCCTCCCTCCAAACTTTTTGCTGACGACCCCTACCCCTCCTTCCTTCCCCTACAGATTTATACGCTTTCCATGTCATTCTACTTTGATTCATTCTCTCTAAACGATCAAACCACCTCAACAACCCCTCTTCAGCCCTCTGACTAATGCTTTTATTAACTCCACACCCTCTCCTAATTTCCACGCTACGAATTTTCTGCGTAATAATTACACCACACATTGCCCTTAGACAGGATATCTCCACTATCTCCAAGCGCCTCCTTGCTGCAGCATTTACAACCCAAGCTTCACACCCATATAAGAGCGTTAGTACTACTATAGTTTCATATATTCCCTTCTTTGCCTCCATTTTTGTCTCCACATGTACCTCAACACACCACTCGCCTTTTTTCCTCATCAATTCTATGAGTAACCTCATCCTTCATAAATCCATCCACTGACACGTCAGCTCCCAAATATCTGAAAAAATTTATTCTTCCATATTCCTTCTCCCCAATTTGATATCCAATTTTTCTTGATCAAAATCATTTGATACCCTCATCACCTTACTCTTTTCTATGTTCACTTTCAACTTTCTACCTTTACACACCCTCCTAAACTCGTCCACTAACCTTTGCAATTTACTTTAGAATCTCCCATAAGCACAGTATCATCAGCAAAAAAGCAACTGTGTCAATTCCCATTTTGTATGTGATTCCCCATAATTTAATCCCATCCCTCTCCCGAACACCGTAGCATTTACTTCTTTTACAACCCCATCTATAAATATATTAAACAACCATGGTGACATTACACATCCCTGTCTAAGACCTACTTTTATTGGAAAGTAGTCTCATAAGAACATAAGAACATTAGAAAGTAGGAACACTGCAACAGGCCTACTGACCCATGCGGAGCAGGTCCATGTCCCTTCCCCCCAGATTAGCCCAGTGGCCCACCCACCCCGGATTATCCCAATGACCCACCCAGTCTGGTCACCTCCACTCAAGGATGGAGCACGGCACCAGACCCAGCAGCACAAGCTAGTCAGTCCAAAATCACACCCACCCACTCCCACTCATGAATTTATCTAACCTATTTTTAAAACTACACAACGTTTTAGCCTCAATAACTGCAATCGGGAGTTTGTTCCACTCATCCACAACTCTATTGTCAAACCAGTGCTTTCCTATATCCTTCCTGAATCTGAATTTTTCCAGCTTGAAACCATTGCTGCGAGTCCTGTCTTGGCTGGAAATTTTCAGCACACTATTTACATCCCCTTTATTTATTCATGTTTTCCATTTATACACCTCGATCATATCCCCCTAATTTTACGCCGTTCGAGAGAGTGCAGATTCAGGGCCCTCAGTCTATCCTCATAGGGAAGATTTCTGATACATGGGATCATTTTTGTGATCCTCCTCTGTACGTTTTCCAGAGCATTTGTATCCATTCTGTAATACGGTGACCAGAACTGAGCAGCATAGTCTAAATGAGGCCTAACCAAGGATATATAGATTTGAAGAACAGCCTAAGGACTTCTATTATTTATACTTTTAGATATGAAGCCAAGAATTCTGTTAGCTTTATTGCAAACACTAATGCACTGTTGTCTTGGTTTTAGAATACTGCTAACCAGAACTACCAAATCTATATTATTTAATTTATATGTGGCATGGCTATTTAACTGTCCAACATTTAGATCTTTGCATCTGTCAATATTAAACTGCATCTGCCACTTCTCTGTCCATTCATAAGTCTATTCAAATCATCGTGGAGTCCTCTAGTGTCCTCATTAGAATGAATTGGACGGCCTGTTTTGGTGTCATCAGCAAATTTGCTTACGTCGCTATTTATTCCCTCATCTATGTCGTTTATGTAAATTGTAAACAACAACGGACCCAACACTGACCCCTAAGGAACACCGCTTGTAACGTGCTCCCATTCTGATTTCTCCCCATTTATGCAAACTCTCTGCTGCCTATTTGTCAGCCATGCCTCTATCCAGGAAAAAATTTCTCCTATTCCATGTGCCTTAAGTTTCCTCAATAGCCTCTGGTATGGAACTCTATCGAAAGCCTTACTGAAGTCCATATACACAATATCATATTCATTACCATGATCTACCTCCTCAAATACCTTAGTGAAAAAAGTTAGTAAATTCGTAAGACAGGAACGCCCCTTTGTAAAACCGTGTTGAGATTCATTAATCAATCTGTGCCTATCAACATGGCTGCGAATTGCTTCGGCATTAATTGATTCCATAAATTTTCCCAGTATGGAGGTAAGGCTTATTGGTCTGTAGTTCGAAGCCAAGGACCTGTCACCTGCCTTGTAAATAGGTATTACATTTGACATTTTCCACTTATCAGGCTGTTGCAACCCCTGAATGGGTTGCAATGATTATTATGTATATATGTAATTATTACCTTTTCATTTAATTTTATATTGCTTATATTTGCGATAATAGCTAAATCGTAAATGTATTGCTTTATATTGTTATTTGACGTAGCTTCCTTTGTTAGGAAGGATGTAACATATTATGTGCTCAGTTCAAGTCTTGATTGTCTAATACTGAATTTCGATCTTTGCTTGTTTCCCTGCCGGCTTCTTGTTGGGCACGACGCAACCCGGATCTATCACGTGATCGGGGGGGGGGGGGGGTGCCCTCCCTCCCCAGAAGTATTCAGGTGCTCAGACTCGCTTGGTGGTTGGACAGATGTCTGTTCATTATTTTTGTTAGTTCGGGAAAAACTCTGTTCACAAAACCCTTTTTTAGACTAGTGATTTTCGCGTTGTACTGAGGTTGTGTTCACATGCACTCGAAACATCTAAGTCCTAAAACTATAGCTTATGCCTAATTTGTACTGGTTTCTATGTATTTCACAATCTGGATTTTCTTATGCTGAATTTAGTTCGTAGTATGGGAGTTTTGAAAACTTTTGTGGGGATCTGAGATGGCCCCTATTAGTGTTTAAAATTTATCCCCTTGTTCCCTGATTCTGTGTCCCCGTTGTTTGTTGTTTGTTATTGGGCTTAGATTTTTTTGTTGTTCAAGCAGACTGTTCGGGTTTGCCGTCGGTCAAAAAAGTTATTTTATTAGGGATTTGTCATCACTTTTTTAATCTGTTGAGTCGGGACAAAAAACGAACTTTAGAGCACTTCACACATTACTTACTTTACATTTTTGTAATATCTTATTAAATTTAATGTACCAGACGGTTTTAAAAGAATTTAAAGTGATATGGGGTTTCAGCACAAAAATTGAACTGAGAGTGTGTATTATTTTGATTACTGTGTTTAAATTTAAATTTTAATTTAATTTGATATATACCTCTAGATTTAAATAAATTTTTTAAAATTTTTAATTTTTCTTAGTTAGAAGCCTACCAGTTGTAATCTAAAGCACTATTAAATAATACTGAATTCTAATGGATATTGGAAAAGGGATACTGACTATTGTTACGAAACCCAGAACAGGCTGGAGTAGAGGGCATCCTTTTAGTATTACTGGAGATCTCAAAGCTTTTAGAACGCTTTTTTTGTAAAAATGGGGGCCGCCCCGGGTGCTCTTGATCCAAAGTGTTGGAGAAATTGCCCCAGTTTGAATACTATAACTCTAGAACAAACACTTGAGTACTTTCCTAATCTGAAGACTTTGATTTTAGTCTTGTAAAAAATACCAGGTGGTGTATGTCCGGGACTGAGTCTCTTGACCCGGGAGATGGAAATACTTTTTTGAGTTTGTCTAAGACAACTAACACTAAAATTCCTTCAGGATTATATTTTCCCCATAATCATCTCTCGTAGTACAATTTTTTTGTGTGTATCCCAAAGTGAAAAATTTAAATTGACACTTGACTTTGTTGAGTTGATTACTTTAAAAATTTCAGCGTGTTGGCGAGTAGCCAAATATGTCGGGGGTGACGTCGGAATTAACCGCAAAAACTGTCAGGCGTTAATTAAAGATTTTTGTTTCCTGCTCATAAAGAGATGTCGTTAGTTTCAGATTCAGAAATTTAGTGTCACAATTAGGAAGTATACTCATTTGATGTGAAGAAAGGCAACTATGGCAGAGTGTCTGACCCTGTGACCCGCTCACCCCTTCCCCCCTCCTGACACAATAGTAAGAGTGTAGTGGTTGGTTGACGACCCAAAACTGGCAGTGTATGAACCTGTTTTACTTATCCCGACCGTCTAGACTTCTGGGACGGTGGACGAAGTGCCCGACCTAAGGACCCGTCCAGCCACGTTAATTTCCTACTCCCCCTTCCCCAGGGTCCTATCTCGCGGGAAAACAGTTTGAAAAGGTATGAAGCCTCATTTGCTGCAGACTGCAAAAATAGAGGCTCAGAGGAAATTAAACAAAGAATTTTTCCCAAAAGAGAAAATGTTCTTTGGGGAAAAGACAACGATTGATATTCACAGGAAAATTTAAATGTGCGAAAGTGACCATGGTTCCAAAGTTTTTTGAAAGTGATTTAGACCCCTTTTTTGATGTTTTTGGAAAACCAGGCACGTGTATAAAACGGGCCCACATAAGCCGGGGTATTTTTGTTGCACCCCCAGCTTTGCAGAAGAGCCAAACTTGTACTGTGCTTTCCTTGCCGGCCTGAGTTTTGTACGTAACTTCTGTACCTTTCCCAGGAAAAACTAAAACCCTGAACGTCTTGTGGTAGACAGAAAATTCTGATATCGGAAGAAGAAAGTTAAATGTAATATTGTAAAGAAAAGGCATGCTGACGTTTTGCTATAAGTTAGAAAGAGATACGAAACAGTGGCGGTGGTGCTCCACGCAAGTCGTATCCTCTTCCCGGCAACAAAGGCCCCAAAACCCAAAAGTAATACCTGATCCTATGTTTTAGATAATGTTACTCGGATAGATGACTGCGTCAGAAAGTGTATCGACGAAAAGTTCTTCAGCGATGGTCCTTATTTTTCAAGGGGTAGAAAAGGATTTGACAAAATTTCCCTCTGAGAAAATTACTTTCAGGGGGACACTGGCGTTATCTCAGTTTTTTAAGAGAGATGTATCCCATAACTGACGATACCTTCCCAAGAAGAGTATTGTTAAAAAGCTATGGAGGGGTGTTATAAAAGGCCTCTGAAAAAAGTTTTATTGAACAAGCTTTATATGGTTATTTTTCAGTGGGTATATCCGTGGGGGTTTTTCCCCATCGGCAGTGGACTTGTTGAGGGAAAAGATATCCTTCGCGGGTTATGTAAAGAACCACTTGGATTGAAAATAACCTGATGAAAATTATGCCATTGAGCTTGTAGGAAAAAAAAACCCTATTTTTTTCCTCTCGCGCAATTATAGACTATGTCAAAGATTCAACAACCATTTTTGTTCCTGTGGGTTTTTGATGAAATGTTTTGGGGGTTTAAATTTTGTTGTTTATTTGAGCTCTGCCCCCCGGTCATTAACATGACCCCCCCGGGGTCTCAACCTAGTCAAGACACAACTGACTTTAAAATTTTAACTCTGATGATTTAATCAAGGATCGATTTTTGATCATCACTGGAAAGCTGGAGTTAAAGAGTACTGAGAGTGAAGCAAAGGTTCGTAATTTTTTTATATTATAGTAACGGTGTATGATTGAGAAAATTAATGTAAGTTGTCAGTGTAGCGTTTCCCCCACATCAAGCATCTCGTTGTGTTACCAGTTACATTTCGTGAAAAGCCATGATTTTGCTCACAATAGTCCCATAGGAGGAATTTTGGGGTTTTTAGAAGATATGGGTTAACCTGGCAAAACATTTTATTGGGCCCAAAAGTAAAGGGAAAAAAACGTAGCTTCATGTGCGACGTTGCCCCGTGTGCAAGTGCAGCCAACCCGCGCACTACCCCCCTGTCCTTCTTCTATCCCGTGGATGGGGAACCATTTCATCTTATTATTGATTGTGTTGGTCCTTTGCTGAACCAAACTAGGAAAAAATACTTTTTTACTATTATGGACGCTCCCCAAAACACCTATCCCGAAGCTATTCCTATGGAAAAAATTAATGCTCGTGTTTGTGGAAGTGAAAAATTTTTCCCCGGTTTTTGGATTGCCACGAGAGATACAGTCAGATCAGGGATCAAATTTCATTTTCTAAGATCTTTCGAGAAGTTTATTCCCACCTAGGAAAAAAGTCTGTACTTTCAAACCCTTTTCATTCCACAGTCACAAGGGCTTGAGGGGATTTATCAGACACTGAAGTCCAGATGGGTTATTTTTGGGAAAATTTTTTAGAGGGGCGGGATTGGGGTTTTTACCTTTTCTTCGTTCGCTATGAGAGAAAGTGAACAAGAAAGGGGCTCGGGTTGAGTCCTTTTGAATTTTTTTCGGCACCCGTGCGTGGGCCTTCGCAGTGTTTAAAGACGTTTTGGGAAGGAAAATCAATCCTCATTGGTACTTCACCTTCATTAATGCAGAACATTTGACAAATGTAGAGAGCTGTTCGAAAAACCTAAGTTTCAGCCCAAGTAGAATGAACACTTATGACAAAGTGCTGTCTCTCGCTCTTTTAAAGCAGAAGAAAAAAGGTGATGGTCGGAATTAGTCCAGGTCATGCTCTAAACCGGTTGATGGTCCCCTGAAATTAGTGAAAAAAACTTGCGACGTAAAATTATTTGGTACGTACGCCTGGGAAAAAAAATCTAATCTGTGTCCTGTTACCAGCTTAAGGCTTTTAGTAGTCCTCTACCTATACTTTATTTTTCCTAGGACAGAGGAAGAAAAACGTCAGTCTTCCCGACATTCTGGGTTAGAGGGTTTGTTTTTGAAAAATTTGTGACTCTCAATCACTAGACATTTTCTTAGTAACCCTTGGGATTGATAAAGTGGTGTATTTTTAAAAAATGATTTTGCATTTCCCTGAAATTTTTCGGTGATGTTCCCGAACGTTGTATCTGGTGTACTGACGTTGTGTACAGGGAGATCACCCATTAAGCAATACCATTGGATGAGTCCAACAAAGCATAAAGCATTGAGAGAAGAGGTTGTTTTTGTTTTCACGGACTTATTGAGGCAGTAAAAGTCCTGGGGATCTCCCCGTATTTTTGTGCCCAAAACCGCGGTTTTGTTTAGGATGACACGTACAGGAAAGTGAACTTGTCACCTTGCTGATGGTTATCCTCTACCCCGCATTACGACCCTTTTTGCGTGTTCAGGGCCCCGTTTGTCAGCCGTTTAGATCTCTTCGAGGTTTATCAAGTCACCTTACTGAACGTGCTCAAAGAAAATTCGCTTTTATGTTTCAAAAGGATTGTTTAATACCTTGTCACCCCCTTTGGGCCCATGTAAAAGCGGTTCTTCTTCCAGGTATAATGAAAAGTTTACCCCCAAAATTTTTGAAGGGGGAGAAGCCCACCTTGGGCGTTAGTGGTTCATGACGAGTGGGAAAAAACTTGACGCGTTCGGCATTGTTTGGAGCGGCGCACTCAACTTTACTGTTAAATTAGTAAATTAGTTTTGGTAAGCCAAAATTACCCATCTAGGCTTTTTATCGGCCCCAAAGGGAGGTTGTCCCTTTTAGGCTAAAGGTTTTTGACAATTTTTGAAAATTTAGTGCCACAGGATAGGGAAAGGGAGCCCCAAAAGGGGATTCTGGGATGGCAGGATATTATCGCGGTTTGTCCCCAACTTTTTCAGATTGCAGCTCGTCTCACTGAGTTTATAGTAGCAAAGTTAGTTCACCTGGGGCTAGAGATTGTTCAAACCCTTTAAAAGGTTGGCTTGTACTCGCTCCCGTGTTTAAAAGTCCCAATTTCAACTTTCCCTTTTTTTTTAAAATTTGATGTGAGTGGTTATGAGTGGGCTGTGCTGCTCCAAAAGTCAAATCCCCTGATATTCTCCTCCTATATGTTACTATTCACCTAAGTTAAACGCACCAGAAAATTATGCCACTTTGAGAAAGAGGCTCTAGCTCTTTTGGGGTCCCTTGGAACATTTTTTAGTGTATTTGGGCATTCCCCATTTAAAATTAACGTTTTTTTTGACCCCAATCCACCTTATATTAACATATGAAAAGTAAAAATGCTGGAAAAGGGGGTGGGCTCTCGAACCCAAACCTATTTTATTGTAAAAACCAAAGTGGTCTTGTAATTTTCTGACCCGTACGTCCCTTTAAAAATTATCAGTTACATTAATTTTAAAGTAATTTTAATGCCCAAAACCCTTTTTTTTACTTGCTATCTCAATTTAGTAAAAATAACTTAATCCCTCCCGCTCATATTAAAAATTAATTTTCCATGTCTAATTTTTTATTTATATATTGCAGTATTGTTGTGTGTGTAAGGAACATAAGTGAGTGTTTTAGGGGTGTGTGGTGTGGGCGAGGTATGGTACGCAACACTTCTCCGCAGACCCTCCCCCTTCAATACACACCCTTTTAAACTGTTTTATACTCAGATGTCCATACTACATAGCATTCCAAACACTACTTTAAAAGTGGAATGCGTCTCCTTCTATGATCGAGCCTCATCGTGCCCAATTGTATGCGCTATCTGTCTTACACTGATGTACATAACCACGAGTATGCAGAGATCGTTACTGGTACTGCCCCAGTACTAGGGGATATCCCAGGACAGACGCTGGAAATTGTAGAGGTGCTTGGGCAAAAGAGACTCTTTATTTTTTGTTTATATTAAATTTTATTGATATGAGTAATCAGTAAAATGTGAAAAAAATACTACTCTAGTGGGCCCTCTGGTGTTGGGGGGGGTTGTTTTTCAAACCCCCCGAATGGGTTGATGATTATTTTGTATATATATAAATTTTTCCCTTTTCCCTTTAATTTTTTTATTGCTTATTTTTGTGATAATGTAAATCGTAAAAGTATTGTTTATATTGTTTTTGGTAGCTTCCTTTGTTTGGAGGATGTAAATTTTGGGTCGTTAAGTCTTGATTGTTAGTACTTAATTATGTCTTTGCTTTTTTCCCTGCCCGGTTTTTGTTGGGCAGCGACGCAACCACGGAGCTATCCTGATGAGGGGGGGGTCCTCACTCGCCAGAAGTATTAGTCTGCTCTGACTTTGCTTGGTGGTTGGACAGATTGTCTGTCTCATTTTTCTTGTTGTTCTGTAGAAAATCTGTTTTCAGAACCTTGTATAGACTTAGTGATTTTCGACGTTGTATGAGGTTGTGTCCATAGACATCGAAAAATTCAGGGTTTAAATAAGCTTAGGGCCAAATTTGTATGGTTTTGTGTATTATCACATCTGGGATTTTTTTTGCTGAAATTAGTTTTTAGTAGTATGGGGTTTTGTAACTTTTTTGGGGATTGCAGATGGTCCCTACTTGTGTCGTTTATTATCTCCTTGTTCTGATTCTGTGTCGCAGTTGCTTGTTGCATTTTTATTGGGGTTTTGCATTCTTTTGTTGTTCAAGCAGACTGTTCTATTGCCCGTCGGTCAAGAAGTTAGTTTTTTAGAGGCTTGTGTCAAATTTTTTAAGTTGTTGAGTCATGGAAAATAACGAATACTTAGAGCACTTACACCTACATACTTACTTGTACATTTTTAATTCTTATTAATTTTTAATGTACCCGACGGTACTTAAGAATTATAAAGTGTATATGCTTTCGCACAATCATTTAACTCGGGATGTGATATTTTTTGATTACTGTGATTAATTTAATTTAATTTAATTTGTAAAATACCCCCCCAGACTTAAAAAATTTATTAAATTTTAATTTCTTAGTTAGTAGCCTACCGTTGTAACCTGAGCATATTGAAAAAATAGATTTAATTTGGGTAATTGGGAAAAAATACTGATACTTGTTACAAAAACCCCAAAATAAAAGGGAAAGGATGCTAAGGGCCCTTTTAGTATTCACTGGGTCTCTAAGCTTTTAGAATCGGTTTTTTGTAAACAGGCACTATGCCATTGTGTGATTGTTAAAAGATTAGCCGAAGGAATGTAAGTTCCTTTTAATCCTTTAAACCCCTTGCAAACTTTCATAGGGCCTGGGAATTTGTTAGGTTATAATTTCTTATTTGTTGGGACCAGTCACTAGTTACTGCAATGTAATAGTTTATATTCTGTTTACAGAATTATTTTTGGGAATATCGCTGTATTTTCCTGGTTGAAAACTGAGAGAAGTAGGTTTTTAAAATTTTCAAAATACCCTTATCATGTCGTGATCTGACCAGGTTCTCTTAAGGGGGCCCCATTTGCCCCTAATTTTATTTTTTATACCTGAAAGAACCTTTTGGGTTAGTCTTTGAACCCCTTTGCGACCTTGCCTGATAACCCCTTTTTGCTTTTCTTATTCCTTTCTTTATTTCTTCTTGAATTGAAAAAAAATTGATTTCTTAAATGTCCCTCCCCCCTTTTGATTCGCCTTTTAAAGTGCCCCTTTTTGTCAATGAGATGTTTTAATTATTGCTAATCCATTTGCGATCATTTTTGTTAGATCTAATTACCCTACTCGGAAAAAAAGTTGTCTGGGCAGCTCAACTATGCTTGCAAAACGTCATATTTGGAACCAAGGTCACCTACCGCCCAGAGTAGGAATCCCCAATTTAGCCCCCCCCCGGTAATTTTTTCAGTCAATGAAGTCGGCCAAGCGAAAATCTGGGGCAGAGATTTGATTGCAGTTATTGGGTTTTAAATTCCCTGATTTATTTAAACTAATGATTTGTGATCACTTTCCCCCGTCATCATAAACCCAAAATTATTAAAATTTGTGAATCTTTTTTGGGAAAAAACCAAGTCAAACGATTGTTTCCCCAGTTGGTTTGTCACAAACTGTTCTAAAAAAACAATCTGAACCGCATCGAAAAAGCATAGACTCAAGATTTCTGTATATTTTTCCAATCAAGTTAAAGTTAATATCTCCATTATCACAACATTTTCATATCTAGATGCCCTTTGAATTTGTTTCCCTAAAGCTTACTGCCTCCCTTCAAAGGGTTTTGGCGGGCTATAATCACCCCCAAAAACGATTCTGTGTTCGTGGTTTCTAATTTATATCGTGTCTAAGACAACAATTGAATTTTCTGACAACATCGACTCCCCACACTTCTGTTGACCCTATCAGTGGGGAATTTTTTAAAAACCCTGTAGTTGCATTCAGAAGGATTTCTCTATCTTTCGGGTTAAACCGGTCTTGTTTGCCAATAATTTTTATTTTATATATTTCCCCTGCCTTGCAAAAAATCTTAGTCATTATCTTTTTCTTAGACTCCTATTATTTGTACAGTAAACCTTAAGGGAGCTATTTACTCGTCGCCTCTATTTCCCTTTCTTTGTTTTTTGATAAAATTTTGATTTGCCATTACTAGAACTTATTTGAATATTTTCTTTTTCACAATCCCCGAGGTTCCAGTAAAAACTGCTGTTTTTTTTAAACCCCAATGCTTCAGCCTGATTTTTTCCCACAAACACCAATACCTCTCTCTCCTTTTCTCTCTCTCTCTTCTTCTTCCTCTCTCTCTTGTAATTTTTATATATTATATATATATATTATATATATAATATATATATTATATATATAAAAATATATATTTTATATTATATTATTTTTTTTTTTAACAAATTGGTCGTTCCCCCCGAGGCAGGGTGCCCAAAAAAAAAAAGAAAATCCCCCCCAAAAAAAAATTTTATTCATTCAACACTTTTACCACACTCACCATTTTCCCCGTTTTGCGGATGGGAAGTTTCCACCTCTTAACTGGAGGGGACCCTCATCCTCAGAGAAGATAATAAAAAGTACCTCAGGGAAAACTTAAGGTTCTCCCTGGGGGTTTGAAAATTTTTCTTCTCTACCACCCCCCTTTTTTTTTTTATGTTGCATTTTTTAATAAAAAGAATACATTTCAAAAAACAAAATGAATAAATGGACAATGTATTAAAGATCATGAACTTCTCCTGCTCCTCGAAGCCAGACGCGAACCAAGTTTGCAGCAAGCATTTTTTCCCCCTGGGTGGCCCGCTGAGGGGCTGGAACATGAAAATGGCTTTCCTTTGGGTCCATGGGGGTGTGGAGAGTTGGAACCCAAATTTTTTAAGGGAAAAAAGTGTGGCTTTTTTCTCATTTTTCCCCAAGGGCTTATCCAAAAAAACCCAACTATTTGCACGCCTAAACCATTTTTCAGCCCCAAATCAATATTCAGATGATATAGTTCACCCTTGTTTATATTTTAGCAGAGGAAAGCGCAAAACCCTTTGGGGGGATATACTGTCTGTGCAAGAGAAACATTAAAATTCGGTCGGAAAAGGGAAAAATGTTTCCTGATGTGGGTCTTAATCCAAA
>NW_026509758.1:5000-14296 GCF_026875155.1 Cherax quadricarinatus | reverse complement strand
TTGGGTAGTGGCTGTCTTTTTCCCTTTCGGCTTTTCTTGGGCTTTTTGTTGTTTTTGGGGGGCCTCCCATAAAGCTTAGTTTTCTTTTTGCTACAGTTCCTCTGATAGAGCATTCCATGCAGTTTGTGCCTTTTCCCCCTTTTGCCCCCTTTTTTGGGTGAGGTAGCAGTCTCTGTTGTCAATCCCAAAATGTTCTTTGTTTTTTAGGCTGTTTCAGATTTTTTCAGTTCCTCTTTTTTAAACTCTGTATCTAGCTTCTGCTGCTTTAAATGCACATCCCATTCCTGCTTTCTTCTATCCTCTTTTCCCTTCAATGCAAAAGTTCTTTAGTTTCTTTCCCATTCATGACCCCTTTTTATGAGCTTGTCCCCAATTTTCCCTTGTTTTTCCCCTCCTGCCCTTGGTTTTTTTGTTGCTTTGGCAACCCATTTTTGTTTTATCTGATTGCCTAGAGTGGGAACCTATGTATTTCTGTTGTTGGTTGTAGTGTGTGTGTCAGAGTGTGGGGGGGGGGGAAAAGTAGTGGGGGAAAAACTATGGCTATTTGGGGAGTGAGTGGGGAGGGGTGGGGAGGGTATGGGGTGGAACGGGGGGGGGGGGGGTGATCGAGGGGGGGTGGGGGAGGGTATGGGGTGAAGGGGGGGGAGGGGTGGGTGAAGGGAGGGGAGGGATCAGGGGAAGTAGTGAGATGTCGGTGGTGAGGGGGGGTGTGTGTGTTTTGGGATATTGTGTGGTGTGTGTGTTGTGGTTTTGTATCCCTGTCTCACCTATTTGAGGTTGCGGGGGTTTCGAGTCCGAGCTCCTGGCCCGCCTTTCATGATCGTACTAGGCCTCCCCCGAGCGTGAGCTTTATCAAAACCTCTGCTTAAGCTAGTATGGACCCTTGCTCCACTACATGTTCCCAAAACTTTCCATTACTGACTAGTGGTGTGTGTGTGTGTGTGTGTGTGTGTGTTGTGTGTGTGTGTGTGTGTTGTGTGTGTGTGTGTGTGTGTGTGTGATGTGTAATTTTGTGTTCGGATAAGATAGGTCCCCTTAAAAAAAATTTTGGGCATCTTACTGCAAAGAGAATAAAATGTGCTCGTTTTTAAAATAATTATTTTCTTCGGTTTTTTTACAAGGAAGCACTAATAATATTCCGGTAATTAAATTTTTTAGTGGTCAGAAGAAGATAATTATGTAACATCACAGTCACTAGTGAAATGTTGTGAAGCAGATGCCGATGAAGCAAAAAAAGGTCACCGGGTCCTGATGGGGTTTTTTTCAAGGGTTCTTAAGGAATGAAAAATGGAAGTCTGTGAACCATTAACTAATTTTTTTTTTTCTCTTCAAACGGTTTGTAGTGTCGATATGTGGAAGATGGTAATGTAATTCCTATTTTTAAAACAGGGGACAAGTCGTTACCGTAAATTACCCCCAATAAGCCTCCCTCAATTGTGGCAAGTTGCTAGAGTCAATTATAGCTGAGATTATAAGAAGCCATTCGAAAAGCATAGCTTGATTAATGTACTCAGCATGGATTCAAAAGGGGGCCGGTCTTGTCTAATTAATTTATTAATTTCTTCAGAAAAAGCTTTTGAGGCTGTTGCCACGTAAAAAATTTGAAATTGTTTACTTGATTTTAGTAAGGCTTTTGATAGAGTTGCACCAAAGATGTTGAAGAAAGTGCAGTATGGCATTGGGGGGGGGGTGCTCCGTGGATGAGTCATGGCTCAAGACGGGAAAAGCGAGAGTGCCCATAAAGGGGGTTTAAAACCCGAGTGGGGTCAGAAACAAGTGGCGTTCCACGGGATGTCTTGGGCCGTTGTTGTTTTATATTTATAATGACTTGAAAAGGAATTGGTGATATGAGCAAATTCCCCGATGCCCGAGATAGGTAGGATAATTGATTAAAAATAGATTTTTGGGAACTTCAGGAGGATTTAACAAACTCTATCTTGGTCAGAAAAGTGGCGGGATGCAGTTCAATGTGGATAAATGAAAGGGTTTCTGAAGTCGGGAGTTTAAACCCTGCACTTATAAGTTAAATAATGTAAACTTAGCCTACAGATTGCGAAAAGGACTTGGGGGTTATGGTAAGCGGAACCCTTAACCAAGACAGCAATGCCCAAACGTACGTAAAAGGCAAAAAAGATTTCTGGGGTTTATATCAAGAAGTGTAAACAACAGAAGCCAGAGGGGATACTGCAGCTTTTACATCTTAGTAAGGGGCCCCCACCTAGATTATGCAGTCAATTCGGTCTCCATATTACAGAATGGAAAAAAATCGTTTTTAAAACATTCGCGTTTTGGATGACTAAAATTTAAAACAAAAGCATTAAAAATCTTCCTTATGAAGAAAGATTGAAACTTTAAGTTCATTTATTGTTAGGAGAATGAGGGGGGACCTGATCGAGGTGTTAATGGAAGATAGGTATTAATTGGGGGGATATTAACAAGGTCTTGAGGTTTCTCCAAGAGAGAACCCGCAGAAAAGGATTTAAATTGTAAGTTTAGATTTTTGAAAGGACATAGGAAGTATTTGGGTTTTGGGAAATAGGGTAGTTGTGAGTGGAAAAAGTTACCTAGTTGGGTTATTGAGGCTAGGACTTTGGGTAGTTTCAAATTTAGGTTGGATAAGTACATGAGTGGGAGGGGTTGGATTTGAGTGGGACTTGCCATCGGAGCTTGTTTCTTGGGTGGGATTGAAAAATTTGGGGTTTGGGGAAATGTTTTGTTAGTGGGATGAATTCTAAAGGACTCCTGTTGGGCCCAAAAGGCCCGCTGCGTGTTCCTCCTTTCTTATGTTCTTATGTTCTTATGTAATTGTGTGTGGAATTATGTGTGGGTTTATTATGTACTGAAAGGTAGGTGGCTTGTGCGTTTAAGGATCCAGTCCGGTTCACGCGCGCGGATGCAAAAAAAAATCGAAAAAATATGAAAAATTGAGTTATTGTTACCAAAAAATAGCTGAACTATCTGGCTACACTCTGGTATAATTATTATCCTTGTACGATGTTTCTAAAAGGAATTACAGCCATTTATAACAGGCATGGTGACAGCGCTGACGCAACATGTTGCGTAAGAAGCGCTGACTCAGCTTTGTTGACGTTTTTGTTACGTTTTTCCCCGTGTTATTTTTATCGTTTTCGTACATCTTTATGTCTAATATAATACAAATTCACCATCTGAGATCATGCCAGAGTGGGTGGAGCTAATATGATCAAGTAACCAATCAAGGTACCCTGGGTATATTGCATAAAATGGCCGACACCTCCAGCCAACAAAATATTCCATACCCACGCTAATATCAATTATAAGGCTTATTTATCTATCACAATTGATCTATTATGACATAATGCAATATAATAATAGCATATAAACATAAAAAGTACCCATAAAAAAAAATATTTAGCATAATATGACGCCCCAAGGAAAAAATTTCTATCGATATTTCCCCTGAAGGTGAGAGAGGGTCCGCCCTCTCTCATCAGTGATCAGAGAGAAACGGATTTACAATGGTTAACTGTAATAAACACTCGTAGGTCGCGGAAAAAAAAAAAGTGTAAAATAAGGCGAATTTTTCGGGGGAAAAAAATTATTTCCCGGGCAGCGGGGGTGCCGCGCGCTTCGGCCTATATCTCGAAAGTAACTTATTTACCTATTTAGGGGGAATGCATCCTTATTTATGAATGAATTGACTTGATTTTCACAACAAACATAGGAGAATGATTGATTTACACGGACCATACGTTCCTTTCTGAACTATCCCAAATATTTTTAGATTTATGTGGGAAACAAGACCGACATCTTCCAATATGACAAAAAAGTTTATGAAACTTATTTTTTTTTAGCATGAAGATAAGGTTTATTTTAGAAAAGGTACCTATCTCATGATGGAATTAGAGGTGTTCTATCAGCAGCAAGTGTCAAAACCACTTTTCCAAGTACCACTGAGAAGGACTCACCTGCCAAATGCAATTTTTCGTAAATTTTGCATATTTCATTTACTTTTTGGCCGATATGATTGAAACTTCAGCACAGGATGTTTTATATAAGCTTCTAATAGTACACCAAAAATGAACGTAATCGGTTGAAAAATAAAGAAGTCGATATTCACACCGGAATGTTTAAGGTAAGTCTCAGTGGTCCTTGGCTGCCCACACCTTCTTGTGACCTGACCAACCTCCTGGGATTTACCGCACTTACAGTGTGTGTGTGTGCGTGTGTGTGTGTGTGTGTGTGTGTGTGTGTGTGTGTGTGTGTGTGTGTGTGTGTGTGTGTGTGTGTGTGTGTGTGTGTGTGTGTGTATGTGGGGTGTGTGTGTGTGTGTGTGTGTGTGTGTGTGTGTGTGTGTGTGTGTGTGTGTGTGTGTGTGTGTGTGTGTGTGTGTGTGTATGTGGGTGTGTGTGTGTGTATGTGTGTATGTGTGTATGTGTGTGTGTGTGTGTGTGTGTGTGTGTGTGTGTGTGTGTGTGTGTGTGTGTGTGTGTGTGTGTGTGTGTGTGTGTGTGGTGTGTGTAATTATGTGTCGAATTTGTGTGGGGTTTATTATGTGTCTGAAAAGTAGGTGGCTTGTGCTTGGAGTGTATGTAGATTCTCAGTTGTCCTTGTGTCCACAACCTATGTGACCTGACTCCCTTGCAGTGTTGCCTATATCACCTGCTTATAGTGATACATAGCATTAGAAATCTTTATACATAGCATTAGAAATCTTCCTTATGAAGAAAGATTGAAGACTCTTAAGTTACATTCACTTGTTAGACGAAGAATGAGGGGAGACCTGATCGAAGTGTATAAGTGGAAGATAGGTATTAATAAAGGGGATATTAACAAGGTCTTGAGGATATCTCTCCAAGAGAGAACCCGCAGTAATGGATTTAAATTAGATAAGTTTAGATTTAGAAAGGACATAGGAAAGTATTGGTTTGGAAATAGGGTAGTAGATGAGTGGAACAGTCTACCTAGTTGGGTTATTGAGGCTAGGACTTTGGGTAGTTTCAAATTTAGGTTGGATAAATACATGAGTGGGATGGGTTGGATTTGAGTGGGACTTGCACATCAGAGCTTATTTCTTGGGTAGCATTGAAAATTGGGTAGGTCAAATGTTTGTTAGTGGGATGAATTGTAAAGGACCTGCCTAGTATGGGCCAACAGGCCTGCTGCAGTGTTCCTCCTTTCTTATGTTCTTATGTTCTTATGAGTTAATCGCCTTGTTCAATGGATTACCATTTGCTAAACCTTATTGAATACTTGAGTGCCTATTCTTTATCGTGCTATGAGAGTTAGACCATTCACATTCAGCTTGGCGGTTAAATTGGAACCTGGACCCCACACCCAAACAACCACTCATAGGTGATACAGTACTTGTAGTGCAGCTGTAGCAGTGTGTGTGTGTGTGTGGTGTGTGTGTGTGTGTGTGTGTGTGTGTGTGTGTGTGTGTGTGTGAGTGGATGTGTGTGTACTTACCTATTGTGGTTGGAGGGGTCGATTCAAAGCTCCTGGCCCTCCCTCTTCACTGATTGCTACTGGGTCTTCTCTCTCCCTGCTCCGATGAGCTTTATCAGACCTTGTCTTAAAACTATGTATGGTTCCTGCCTCCAGTACATCACTTTCTAGGCGATTCCACTTCCTGACAACTCTGTGACTGAAGAAATATTCCCTAACGTCTCTTTGACTCATAGGAGTCTTCAACTTTCAACTGTGACTACTTGTTTCTGTCCTATCTCTGGAACATCTTGTCTTTGTCCACCTAGTCAATTCCTCGCAGTATTTTAAATGTCGTTATCATGTCTCCCCTGACCTTCCTTTCTCCAGTGTCGTCAGGCCAATTTCCCTTAACCTTTCTTCGTAGGACAGTCCCCTTAGCTCTGGAACTAGCCTCGTTGCACACCTTTGCCCTTTCTCTAATTTCTTGACGTGCTTGACCAGGTGTGGATTCCAAACTGGTGCTGCATACTCTAATATGGATCTGACATATATGGTGTACAGTCTTGAACGATTCCTTCCTCAGGTATCGGAATGCTGTTCTTAGGTTTGCCATACACCCGTATGCTGCAGCAGTTATCTGATTGGTGTGGGCCTCAATAAGCAGTTTGGTAAATGATTTAAAATCACTTGTTTCGTGATTTCATTACTATGTAGACTGCTTGTTGAGGCGTGTATTCAAACAGAGTGAGGCTGAAATTAATCCTTGAGATACCACTGCCATGAGTGTCCATGGGCCAAGGCAAAAACACATACCTACGTTCTGTGTGCTTGGTTCTTATAGGATCGCTGGCTCCGTGGTAAGGTGATGCGTACATTGTGCTGTCTCTGGAAGCGGTAGGTTCGTAGGGTCGAGTCCTGGCCTGCCGCAGTTTAGTAAATGATTTTTAAAATCACTTGTTCCGTGATTTCATTAACATATTTTATATATATATATATATATATTATATATATATATATATATATATATATATAATATATATATATATATATATATATGCAATAAGATCACAGTAAACAGGTGGTATCAGAATATGCAAAAAACCACTGGGAAAGAATAGTGAAATTGCAAGTGCCTTCGTGACTTCTCACATTATCAAGGAACTATAAAAGCAATGCATCAAAGGAAGGGTCTAGACCACACCTCACCATCACATCCCACAACAAAGCAACACCTGACACGCGACGACACCCGACTCATAAGAAAAGTGGAACACTGCAGCAGGCCTGTTGACCCAACTAGGCAGGTCATTCACGACATCCCATAACAAAATATATTTGCCCAACCCTAGTACTCTACCCAAGAATTAAGATTTGTTATATCTCCAATGTATTATTAAACTCTTCCCAAATTTATTATAAATGAATCTAATTTATATAAACCAAAGGAAATATTTATATTATTTCCAAAACTACTTTTTGTGCTTTGTTGTGGGACGTGATGGAGAGGTGTGGTCTCGACCCTTTATATGCCTTCCTTTGATGTATTGTTTTTATAGTTCCTTAATGATGTGAGAAGTCACGAAAGCACTTGGAATTTCACTATTCTTTCACAGTGGTTGTTTTGCATGCATATTATATATATTATATATATATATTATATATATATATATTATATATATATATATATATATATATATATATTATATATATATATATATATTAAACATAAGAACATAAGAAAGGAGGATCACTGCAGCAGCTGTTGGCCCATACTAGGCAGGTCCTTTACAATCCATCCCACTAACAAAACATTTGCCCAACTCAGTTTTCAATGCTACCCAAGAAATAAGCTCTGATAACTCTATCCACTCATTTGCAACTCCCACTCAAATCCATATATTTTATCCAACCTAAATTTGAAACTACCAAAGTCCTAGCCTCAATAACCCAACTAGGTAGACTTATCCAATTTAAATCCATTACTGCGGGTTCTCTCTTGGAGAGACATCCTCAAGACCTTATTAATATCCCCTTTATTAATACCCATCTTCCACTTATACACTTCGATCATGTCTCCCCTCATTCTTCGTCTAACAAGTTAATGTAATTTAAGAGTCTTCAGTCTTTCTTCATAAGGAAGATTTCTAATGCTATGTATTAATTTAGTCATTCTACGCTGAATGTTTTCTAACGAATTTATGTCCATTCTGTAATATGGAGACCAGAGCTGAGCTGCATAATCTAGGTGAGGCCTTACTAATGATGTATAAAGCTGCAGTATGACCTCTGGACTTCTGTTGCTTACACTTCTTGATATAAATCCCAATAATCCATTTGCCTTATTACGTACGCTTAGGCATTGCTGTCTTGGTTTAAGGTTGCTGCTCACCATAACCCCCAAGTCCTTTTCGCAATCTGTATGGCTAAGTTCTACATTATTTAACTTACAAGTGCTAGGGTTATAGACACTCCCAAGCTTCAGAACCTTGCATTTATCTACATTGAACTGCATCTGCCACTTTTCTGACCAAGAATAGAGTTTATCTAAAATCCCCTGAAGTTCCATAACATCTACGTTTGAATCAATTATCCTACCTATCTTTGTGTCATCGGCGAATTTGCTCATATCACTAGTAATTCCCTCATCAAGATCATTGATATATATTATAAACAACAACGGGCCCAAGATGATCCCTGTGCAACGCCACTTGTTACAGATCCCCACTCGGATTTTAACCCCATTTATAGCACCTCTCTGCTTCCTATTAGTGAGCCATGACTCGATCCATGAGAGCACTTTTACCCCAGTGCCATGAGTTGCCACTTTTTTTTAACAGTCTCTGGTGCGGAACTCTATCAAAAGCCTTGCTAAAATCTAAAATAAACAATACCGAATTCTTTACCATGATCAACGGCCTCAAAAGCTTTACTGAAGAAGGTTAATAAATTAATTAGGCAGGAACGGCCCCTCGTGAATCCATGCTGAGTATTCAATCAAATTATGCCTATCGAGATGGCTTCTTATATTATCAGCTATAATTGACTCTAGTAATTTGCCTACAAT
Source organism: Cherax quadricarinatus (assembly GCF_026875155.1). Lineage (NCBI taxonomy): Eukaryota > Metazoa > Arthropoda > Malacostraca > Decapoda > Parastacidae > Cherax > Cherax quadricarinatus. Next base: position 5,823 of record NW_026509758.1, on the reverse strand, counting down.
TGAGGTTAGGCTTATTGGGCGGTAATTTGACGGTAACGACTTGTCCCCTTCTTTAAAAATAGGAATTACATTAGCCATCTTCCACATATCAGACACTACACTGTTGAAGAGAAAATATTAAAAATATTAGTCAGTGGTTCACAAAGTTCCATTTTACACTCTTTAAGAACCCTTGAAAAAAGTTCATCAGGGCCCGGAGATTTATTTTGCTTTAACCGGTCTATCTGTTTGATAATCAATTCGGTAGTGACTGTGATATTGCATAAATTATCGTCATCAGGCCCACTATAAAAATTAATTACTGGGATATTGTTAGTGTCTTCCTGAGTAAAAACCGAGAGAAAATAATTATTAAGAATAGAGCACATTTCATTCTCCTTGTCAGTGAGATGCCCAGAGTTATTTTTAAGGGGAGCTATCTTATCTCTAACTTTTGTTCAATTAGCCTGGAAAAAACTTTTTGGGTTAGTTTTCGAATCCCTAGCAAGTTTAATTTCATAGTCCCGTTTAGCTTTTCTTATCCCCTTTTTAACGTCCCTCTTAATGTCAATATACCGATTCATAAGATGACCCTCACCTCTTTTGACGCGCCTATAAATTCCTTTTTTCTGTCCTAAAAGATATCTGAGCCTATTATTCATCCATTTGGGGTCGTTTCTATTCGATCTAATTTCCTTATATGGGATAAATGTCCTTTGGGCAGCATGTATTGAGTTAAGAAAGCTGTCATACTGGTAGCTCTCTTCGTTACCCCAGTCCACAGATGATAAGTTTTCTCTCTATCCCATTGTAATCTGCTAAGCGAAAATCTGGGACCAGTACT
>NW_026509757.1:0-14132 GCF_026875155.1 Cherax quadricarinatus | reverse complement strand
TAATTTTTTTTGGGGGTGGGTGTGGAGTTGACCATAGTTTGGTAACGGGCTTTGGTTTTCCCCCCTTAAATCAATTGATGACCTGATAGGGGGTTGTTTTGGTTTAAGCGGTTAAACTACCTGCCTTTTCCCCTCCCATCCCCTTCTCTTTCCTTTTCTTATTTTTTTTATGTTCTTTATTTTTTCCCCCCCCAATGGGGGTTCCCCTATTGTCTTCACCCAGGTTTAAAACTTCAACCATAGGAATTTCCCTTTTCTTGGGGTCATACTAAGGGGGGAAAATTTGAATCTTTGGGGGGTTTTCAGTTTATACATCATCAATCTTTTCCCCTTCTCTTCCTCCCCCCTTTTCCCTCATTCCCTCTCTTCTCTCCTCTCTTCTCTCTCGTTTTTTAACATATAACCCTTTTTTCCCTACCAAAGAAAGGAAAATTCGAAAAAGGGAAAACAGGAAAAACATTACCAGAGATACACTACAACAAAACACTTGTCATCTGTTTTTGGGGGGGCATGGATTCCCATTCAAAAGTCAAACTTCACTTAATTGCTTCGAGATGTTTTCCCGTGCTCGCTTAACAACTGTCGTGTCCAAACAACATAACAGTCTTGGATGCTCCAACTTTACCTCTTAATTCTTCAGTCTGTCATCTTTCAAGCCCCTCTGACCTTCCTGTCTTGCTCTGTCGTTTCTTATTCTCTCATTTCCCCTGCCATAACCCTCATTTTTCCCTAAATTTCTTATTATTTTTTCCCCGTATAATATTCACACTAAATTGTTGAAAAAACACTACACCTCCATGCCTCCAGTCTCCTTTGTCGCGAAAAATTAAATGACCATCCCTCATACCCATATATATATATATATTATAATATATTATATATATATATATATTATATAAATATTTTAATATATATACGGGGACCCCCCAAAACGATCACCCCCAAAATGCGACCAATTTAGTAAGGTTTTTTTAAAATCTTTTTGTACGGTATTTTGGGGGGTTTCAAAATGGCTAATTACTTCACAATTTCCTTAGGGAAAAAAAATCGGTCATACTGGCACCTAAACATACTTTGGATTGAAAAAAATATCGTTAACCGGGGGCCCACTTATTATATATACACACAACCTTGGGGTCCAGTATTTTAAGGCACACAGGCCAGTAACGGGGGAGTGGAGATGTGGGGGGAAGTGTAACAAAAAAGGTGAAAAGAAAAGGGGTCGTGAGAAAAAGGGAAAGCACTGTATCAGCGTCCACGATTTGGACAGTAACCAGGGGCTATCAGAATCTCCGGAACAAGTGTGAAGTCTTCAAGAGGAAATTGATCAGCGCCTCCTAGATAAACCCAGGCTATGGGAGCCAGGGGGCCCCCAAAAAAGTGGGAAAATTCTGGAAGTGACCACAGCTTTAGAGCCCCCCCCCCCTTACACTTCCCTATAAAAAAAATAATAAAGTGAGAAAAAATGGAGAAACTGAGGTACCAGTCATCCAGCATCCATAAACAATGTGGCCCTCGATCTTCATATGCACCAGAAATAGTTGGAAAAAATGTAGAAATTTCCCTGCCCCCCCCGGTGCCCGATCTTTAGTTCATTAAATGCTTATGGAAGTGGCAGTCATGTTCACTTAAATTTGAGGAGTGCCCGTCATGCTCACTTAAGTCCTGATGGACTGCCATCATGTTCATTTAGGTCTTGTTGAGGGCCATTCGGTACACTTAAGTCAGTTGATGCCAGTTGTTCACAAGCCTTGTTGGAGTGCCAGTATGTTATTAAGTCTTGTTAAAAATCAATCATGTTCATTAAGTCTTGGATTTCCAGTCATGTTCACTTAAGTCTTGTTGGAGTGCCAATATGTTCACTTAAGTCCCGATGAAGTGCCAAACATGTTCACTTAAGTTTGTTGGGTGGCAAATGTTCCTTAAGTCTTGTAGAGTGGGCAATCATGTTCACTTTAAATTTGAAGGGGTGCAGTCATGTTCACTTTAAATCTATAGAGTGCCCGTCAGTTCACTTAAGTTGATGGAGTCCAGTCGTTCACTAAGTCCCGATAGAGTGCCAGTCATGTTCATTAAGTTGATGGAGTTCCAGTCGTTCACTAAATCTTATTGGGGGTCCAATCATGGTCACTTAAGTAAATTATGGAGTGCCCATATGTTCACTTAAGTCCCGATGGAGTGCCAGTCATGTTTTCCCTTAAGTCCTGATGGATTCCGTCAGTTCACTTAGTCCCGATGGAGTGCCTTCATTTTACTTAAATCCTGTGGAGTGCGTCATGTCACTTAAAAGTCCGATGGGTGCCAGTCATGTTCACTTAAGTCCCGATGGGGGCCTGAGGGGAGATATATCTAAATTTCATTGGAAAATTTGGAAGGAATGCTCCCAAATCGCAACAGAAAAACCTCCCCACAAAGTAAAAAACTGGGCGGGGGATGCAAAATGCCCCCAAAAAAACGTAGGGGGCCATTGGTACACTAAGGGAAAAAAACCCCTAAGTGTTTGGGGCCCAAAAATGTTCAACGTCTCCCCTCAAGCATTAGGGGAATTGCCATAAACCCCTGGCTGCCTTTAAAAAGAGCTGGACAGATCAAAAATCAGTGCCGGATCAGCCGGGCTGTGGGTCGTACGTTGGACGCGTGGGCCAGCAGTAAAAAGCCAGTTTTCAGGCCCCGATCCATGGGAGGCCTGGTCTGGGCCGGGCCGGGGGGCGTGTCCCCGGGAAAAACCCCCAGGTAACCTCCAAATTTGATCATTAAATCCCGAAGAGTGCCCGGGATGTTCCTTTAAATCCTGGTGAAGGCCCAAAAGTTCATTTAAATCCTAGGATTGCCTATCAGTTCACTTAAGTCTGATGGGGTGCCTTCTGTTCACTTAAGTCCTGATGGTGTGTCAATCATGTTCACTTAAGTCCTGATGGAGTGCCAATCATGTTCACTTAAGTTCTGATGGAGTGCCAATCATGTTCCCTTAAATCCTGATGGAGTGCCAATCATGTTCACTTAAGTCCTGATAGAGTGCCAGCCATGTTCACTTAAGTCCTGATGGAGTGCCAGTCATGTTCACTTAAGTCCGATGGAGTGCCAATCATGTTCACTTAAGTCCTGATGGAGTGCCAAATCATGTTCACTTAAGTTCTGATGAAGTGTCAATCATGTTCACTTAAATCCTGATGGAGTGCCAGTCATGTTCACTTAAGTTTTATTGGAGTGCTAATCATGTTCACTTAAGTCCTGATGGAGTGCCAGTCATGTTCACTTAAGTTTTATTGGAGTGCCAAACATGTTCACTTAAGTTCTGGAGTGCCAGTCATGTTCACTTAAGTCCTGATGGAGTGCCAATCATGTTCACTTAAGTCCTGATGGAGTGCCAATCTGTTCACTTAAGTCCTGATGGAGTGCCAGTCATGTTCACTTAAGTCCTGATGGAGTGCCAGTCATGTTCACTTAAGTCCTGATGGAGTGCCATCATGTTCACTTAAGTGCTGATGGAGTGCCAATCATGTTCACTTAAGTCCTGATGGAGTGCCAGTCATGTTCACTTAAGTCCTGATGGAGTGCCAATCATATTCACTTCAGTCCTGATGGAGTGCCAATCAAGTTCACTTAAGTTTTATTGGAGTGCCAGTCATGTTCACTTAAGTCCTGATGGAGTGCCAGTATAAAGGACTTATTTGGTAGCTGTAGAGCGGGTAGTTAAATGATATACTTCTTCGGAGGCTTCTTACTTTATTGATAAGTAGTGGTGGGTTACACAGGCTTGTGTGTTTGTGCCCATGGCCCGGGCAGGGCCATGCCCACGAGAGAGAGCTGGGAGGCCTTGTGTCTTGATGCCAGGCCGCTGTGTGAGTGAGGCAAGTCTGGGCATACTGAAGTGGCAAGGCCTATAGATGGCAGCACTTGAGTTGCGCGAAATATGAACTAAGCTGGCAGACAGCATGGGCTGTCTGTGCAGACAGTACAGGCTGTCTACATACGCTCGGCCACCTACCGCGCGTCGTCCCGACGCGACAATACTGGTAGTAAAAGAAACTCGGTCTCTCTCTCGTAGGAACAGGGCACAGAACACAAAATAAAAACATATATATACATATGGACATGAAAAAAAAAACTTCCTACAGGGAGGGAAGAAAAAAACGTGGGGTGTGCTAAACATCGTGGTCATAGGCAGTGAGCGTCGAAGGGCATCACTGCACGCCTTCCTGCGTCTGGACAGTACTGCAACACGGGAGACCATCGCTGCGGCTGAGCTGTGACGTAACAGGGTACGGTCTCCTCTGGAACGGTGAAGCAGACATCGTAGGAGTCGCTGCAGGTTTTCACTCAACCTGGGGCACGACATGCTGGTGCCCTCGAGTGAGGCGTCGACAAAACTCGGCCACTGGGCAGGACTTCTGACAAGCGACTCAGGAGGACACTTCTCGACTGGTACTGTCGCTGGGCTGTCACTGCCGGCGAGCGTGGAGCGAGTTGTGGAGCGAGTCGTGGCAGAGACGACTGGGCGAAACATCTGGAGTCGTAACATCATACACCAGACTGCAGTGAGCGAGCTAGCAGTCAAAGTGACATCTTCTTTGTGCAGGCTGCTCACTGAAGCTTGTGACACGAGGCTGACACAGCGCCTGCCGACAGGGCTGGCTGCGGCTTGACGAGTATCATCTCTCGACAGGTGGAGTTATAGCAGAGGTTAGTCTAAGCGTCCCCAGACTTGTTTCTCTACATATAACTGCACTCTGAAGGTCTGGAGGTGAAGTGAAACAATCTCGATGGATCGTAGCAGGTACGATTCTAACAGAACATCACGAGCGACGAGCATAAAAGCTTTCTGTACAAGGGGGCTCATACGCTCAGGGCTGAGAAATCAGCTGTCAAACACACTGGTCACGGGTGACTTAGTGGTACAACTCAAGGGTCTGACCACAGACCTCACTGGACACACGGAAAACTTACAAACACACCGCTGTACATACGGTACAACATGGCTTAACTAGCAAAGATGCTTTTCTGCGCATAAAACTGACTAAGACATACTAAAATGTGGAAACACTGACTGAGAGGAATTAATTAACACACGACATATATTTTCTCTCAATCTTCTCGACAATACTGAAATAATTACTAGAACACTCGATGTGACATCATGTGATGTCAGGCGTGATGTCGCAAGGTGACGTCAGCAGCAGTGACGTCAACAGACATCTCGAGGTGACGTCAGGCAGACATCGTGAGGTGACGTCAGCAGACATCGTGACGTCAGCAGACATCGTGTGACGTCAGCATCTCGAGGTGACGTCAGGCAGACATCGTGAGGTGACGTCAGCAGACATCGTGAGGTGACGTCAGCAGACATCTCGAGGTGCAGACATCGTGAGGTGACGTCAGCAGACATCTCGAGGTACATCAGCAGACATCGTGAGGTGACGTCAGCAGACATCGTGACGTCATGAAGTCGGGCAGCATCGTGGGTGGGCGTCGTCGATGTGATGCGGGCAGCAGACCACAGCATGAGGCCTGGGGACATATGGTAACTCACGTGGCTTTGTAGGTCTACGTGATCGCCCACACCCACGTGACGTCGTAATCCACGTAGCTTCGAGTGGCCTCGGGCACTCGGATACACAGCACTGGCAATGAAATTCATACGAAAAACAGCAGAAAACACAGCAGAGGGAGTGGGCAGTGGTGAGTGGTGTATGGTAGACGGGTGAGCGTGAGGAGGGCGAGCATGGGCAAGGTGAGGAACAGCCACTTCCTCTCCTCTCCTCTCCTCCCCCACCCACAAACACGTGGAGAAGCTCACACGGACGCAGAAATCACCACAAGACTCACCTCTGGCTTGCTGAAACAGCTGTGCTGAGCTGAACAACAACAGCAACATACAAGTGACGCTGAAACACGTGACTTGAGAAACAGCGTGGGACACTGTAGCGTGAGACGCTGGGACGCCACTCACAATTCTCGAAGAAATTCGGCAAATTTCGGCTGGATCCTGCTTGTACCTGTGTCTGGATGCTCAAACGTGCAGACACGACATCAGGATAACTCGTTGAGAGACGGATGCTTCTTAGTAGGGTGATGAAGTGAAGGTGACTTCATACCTCTCCTTCCTCTCTCCAGGGTAAACACAACGCTGCGACCACCGCTGGTACCAATATAAAGGACTTATTTGGTAGCTGTAGAGCGGGTAGTTAAATGATATACTTCTTCGGAGGCTTCTTACTTTATTGATAAGTAGTGGTGGGTTACACAGGCTTGTGTGTTTGTGCCCATGGCCCGGGCAGGGCCATGCCCACGAGAGAGAGCTGGGAGGCCTTGTGTCTTGATGCCAGGCCGCTGTGTGAGTGAGGCAAGTCTGGGCATACTGAAGTGGCAAGGCCTATAGATGGCAGCACTTGAGTTGCGCGAAATATGAACTAAGCTGGCAGACAGCATGGGCTGTCTGTGCAGACAGTACAGGCTGTCTACACCAGTCATGTTCACTTAAGTCCGATGGAGTGCCAATCATGTTCACTTAAGTCCTGACGGAGTGCAAGTCATGTTCACTTAAGTCCTGACGGAGTTCCAGTAATGTTCACTTAAGTCCTGATGGAGTGCCAATCATGTTCACTTAAGTCCTGATGGAGTGCCAGTCATGTTCACTTAAGTCCTGATGGAGTGCCAGTCATGTTCACTTAAGTCCTGATGGAGTGCCAATCATGTTCACTTAAGTCCTGATGGAGTGCCAATCATGTTCACTTAAGTCCTGATGGAGTGCCAATCATGTTCACTTAAGTCCTGATGGAGTGCCAGTCATGTTTCCTTAAGTTCTGATGGAGTGCCAGTCATATTCACTTAAGTCCTGATGGAGTGCCAGTCATGTTCACTTATGTGCTGATGGAGTGCCAGTCATGTTCACTTAAGTCCTGACGGAGTGCAAGTCATGTTCACTTAAGTCCTGACGGAGTTCCAGTAATGTTCACTTAAGTCCTGACGGAGTGCCAATCATGTTCACTTAAGTCCTGATGGAGTGCCAGTCATGTTCACTTAAGTCCTGATGGAGTGCCAATCATGTTCACTTAAGTCCTGATGGAGTGCCAATCATGTTCACTTAAGTCCTGATGGAGTGCCAGTCATGTTTCCTTAAGTCCTGATGGAGTGCCAGTCATATTCACTTAAGTCCTGATGGAGTGCCAGTCATGTTCACTTATGTGCTGATGGAGTGCCAGTCATGTTCACTTATGTGCTGATGGAGTGCCAGTCATGTTCACTTATGTGCTGGAGTGCCAGTCATGTTCACTTAAGTCCTGATGGAGTGCCAGTCATGTTCACTTATGTGTTGATGGAGTGCCAGTCATGTTCACTTATGTGCTGATGGAGTGCAGTCATGTTCACTTAAGTCCTGATGGAGTGCCAGTCCATGTTCACTTATGTGCTGAGGAGTGCCAGTCATGTTCACTTATGTGCTGATGGAGTGCCAGTCATGTTCACTTAATGTGCTGATGGGTGCCAGTCATGTTTCCACTTACTGTATGATGGTTCCCCAGTCATGTTCACTTATGTGCTGATGGCAGTCCCAGTCAGGGTTTCACTTAAGCCCTGATGGAGTCCCAGTCTTTCACTTAAGTCTTTATCTTCTACAAATATTTAATTTTTCAGCAAAACTTAATTTTTTTCGAGACTGTTTTTCTTCATATCTTCCTATTTTTATCTCTCATTCTTTCTTTGTTTTGTTTCTTTTAATTTTTTCTTCGCCTTGATTCCCTGACGTTCCCATTAACTTCTCTTGACACATTTAAGGTGGAACAACAACCATAAAATAATGGCGATATTTGTGTTTTCCTTCTCTCGAGTTTCCTTTACTAACTTGTTAGTTTTCCGCGTGTTATTATTTACTGTTTTTGTCTTTGTCTTGTGGTCTTTTTTTGGGTTTCCCTACTTGCTTTGTTTATTTCCTGTCCTGACTTGCCGCTCGTGGCTAGCATTCTTGTTTTGTGTTGCATTATTGTACCTCAGCCTTTGTTGCGGTCTGAGTTCCTTATTATTCTTGGTGTCTTCCTAAGCGTCCGTTACTTAATTATATTTTAGAGTAGAGATTATGTTCACTTCGGGTTTTTATGGAGTGTGTTCCTTGTCCTCACCTTGGTTTCTCTCTCACCCTCGTTCCTTGTCTCACACTCTGGTTCCTCTCCCCATGTTCCTTGTCTCACATCTGGTTTCCCTCTCTCCACTCTTTCCCTTGTCTCACACTCTGGTTTCCTCCTCTCACACCGGTTCCTTGTCTCGCATTTTGGTTTCCTCTCACACTCGTTCCTGTCTACACTTGGTTCCTCTCTCACACTCTTTCCCTTGTCTCGCACTCGGGTTTCCCTTTCTCACACTCGTTCCTTGTTCGCCTTGGTTCCTCTCTTCACACTCGTTCCTTGTCTCCACTCTGGTTCCCCTTCTCCCCCACTCTTTCCTTGTCTCGCCACTCTGGTTCCTCTCACACTCGTTCCTTGTCTCGCACTCTGGTTCCTTTTCCTACACTCGTTTCCTTGTCTCACACTTGGTTCCTCTCTCACACTCGTTCCTTGTCTCACACTCTGGTTCCTCTCTCACACTCGTTCCTTGTCTCAACTCTGGTTCTCTCTCACACTCGTTCTTGTCCCCACACTCTGGTTCCTCTCTCACACTCGTTCCTTGTCTCGCACTCTGGTTCCTTCTCACACTCGTTCCTTGTCTCGCACTCTGGTTCCTCTTTTCCACACTCGTTCCTTGTCTCCACTCTGGTTCCCTCTTCACACTCGTTCCCTTGTCTCGCACTCGGGTTTTCCTCTCTCACACCGTTCCTTGTCTCGCACTCTGGTTCCTCTCTTTCACACTCGTTCCTTGTCTCACACTCTGGTCCTCTCTCACACTCGTCCTTTTGTCTCACACTCTGGTTCCTCTCCACACTCGTTCCTTGTCTCGCACTCGGGTTTTCCTCTCTCACACTCTTTCCCTTTGTCTCGCACTCTGGTTTCTCATTTTCACACGCGTTCCTTGTCTCACACTTGGTTCCTCTCTCACACTCGTTCCTTGTCTCGCATCTGGTTCCTCTCTCACACTCGTTCCTTGTCTCGCACTCTGGTTCCTCTCTCTCACACTCGTTCTTGTCTCACACTTGGTTCCTCTTCAAAACTCGTTCCTGCTTCACACTTGGTTCCTCTCTCCACTCGTTCCTTGTTCACACTCTGGTTCCTCTTCACACTCGTTCCTTGCCTCACACTCTGGTTCCTCTCTCCACTGTTCCTTGCCTCACACTCTGGTTCCTCTCTCACACTCTTTCCCTTTGTCTCACACTCTGGTTCCTCTCTCACACTCGTTCCTTGCCTCACACTCTGGTTCCTCTCTCAAAATCGTTCCTTGCCTCACACTCTGGTTCCGCTCTCACACTCGTTCCTTGCCTCACTTTTTGGATTCCTCTCTCACACTCTTTCCCTTGTCTAACACTTTTGTTCCTCTCACACTCGTTCCTTGTCTCGCACTCTGTTTCCTCTCACACTCGTTCCTTGTCTCACACTCTGTTCCTCTCTCACACTCGTTCCTTGTCTCACACTTGGTTCCTCTCTCACACTCGTTCCTTGTCACATCTGGTTCCTCTCTCACACTCTTTCCCTTGCTCCATTGGTTCCTTTCACACTCGTTCCTTGTCTACACTGGTTTCTCTCTCACACTCGTTCCTTGTCTCGCACTCTGGTTTCTCTCTCTCACACTCGTTCCTTCCCTCGCACTCGGGTTTTCCCTTTTCCCCACACTCGTTGCTTGCTTCACACTCGGGTTTCCCTCTCCACTCGTTCCTTGTCTCGCACTTGGTTTCTCTCTTCACACTCGTTCCTTGCCTCGCACTCTGGTTCCTTCTCACACTCTTTCCCTTGTTTACACTCTGGTTCCCTTTTCACATCGTTCCTTGTCTCACACTCTGGTTCCTCTCTCACACTCGTTCCTTGTCTCACACTTGGTTCTCTCTCACACTCGTTCCTTGTCTCACCCCCTCTTGCTTCACACTCTTCTTCTCACACTCGTTCCCTCTCTCCACCGTTCTTGTCTCGCACTCTGAGTCCTCTCTCACACTCGTTCCTTGTCTCACACTCTGGTTCCTCTCTCACACTCGTTCCTTGTTCACACTCTGGTTCCCTCTCACATCGTTCCTTGTCTCACACTCTGGTTCTCTCTCACACTCGTTCCTTGTCTCACACTGGTTTCTCTCACACTCGTTCCTTGTCTCGCATTGGTTTCTCTCTCTCACACTCTTCCTTGCTGCACTCTGGTTCTCTTCACACTCGTCTTGCTTCACACTCTGGTTCCTCTCTCACACTCGTTCCTTGTCTCACACTTGGTTCTCTCTCACACTCGTCTCTTGTCTCACACTCTGGTTCCTCTCTCACACTGTTCTTGTCTCTACACTCTGGTTCCTCTCTCACAATCGTTCCTTGTCCACACTCTGGTTCCTCTTCCACTCGTTCCTTGTCTCACACTCTTGTTCTCTACGCACACTCGTTCCGTTGTCTCACACTTGTTCCTCTCTCACACTGTTCCTTGTCTACACTCTTCTTCCTCTCTCACACTCGTTCCTTGTCTCACACTCTGGTTCCTCTCTCACACTCGTTCCTTGTCTCACACTCTGGTTCCATCTCTCACACTCGGTCCTTGTACTGCACTTGGTTTCTCTCTCACAGCTCGTTCCTTGTCTCGCACTCTGGTTCCTCTCTCACACTCGTTCCTTGTCTCACACTCTAGTTCTCTCTCACACTCGTTCCTTGTCTCACACTCTGGTTCCTCTTCACACTCGTTCCTTGTTCACACTTCTGGTTCCTCTCTGCACACTCGTTCTTGTCTCGCACTCTGGTTTCTCCTCACACTCGTTCCTTGTCTCGCACTTGGTTCTCTCTCACACTGTTCCTTGTCTCACACTCTAGTTCTCTTCTCACACTCGTTCCTTGTCTCACACTCTGGTTCTCTCTCACACTCGTTCCTTGTCTCGCACTTGTTCTCTCTCACACTCGTTCCTTGTCTCGCACTCTGGTTTCTCATTTTCACAGCGTTCCTTGTTCACACTTGTTCCTCTCTCACACTCGTTCTTGCTTCACACTTGGTCCTCTCTCACACTCGTTCCTTGTCTCACACTCTGGTTCCTCTCTCACACACGTTCCTTGCCTCACACTCTGGTTCCTCTCTCACCATCTCCTTGCCTCACACTCTGTTCCTCTCTCTACACTCGTTCCTTGTCTCACACTCTGGTTCCTCATCTCACACTCGTTCTTGCCTCAACTCGGTTCCTCTCTCAACTCGTTCTTGCTCACACTCTGGTTTTCCCGCTCTCACACTCGTTCTTCCTCACTCTCTGATTCCTCTCTCCCCTTGTTCTTGTTAACACTTGGTTCCTTCACACTCGTTCTTGTTTTTGCACTCTGGATTCCTCTCTCACATCGTTCTTGGTTTCACCTTGGTTCTCTCTCACTCGTTCCTGTCTCACATCTGGTTCCTCTCCACACTCGTTCTTGTTCACACTCGGTTCTCCTCTCACACTCGTTCCTTGCCTCACACTCGGGTTTCCCTCTCTCACACTCGTTCCTTGTCTCACACTGGGTTTCTCTCTCACACTCGTTCCTTGTCTCACACTCTGGTTCCTCTCTCACACTCGTTCCTTGTCTCGCACTCTGGTTTCCTGCTCACACTCGTTCCTTCCCTCGCACTCTGGTTCCTCCCCTCACACTGTTCCTTGCTTCACACTCTGGTTCCTCCTCACACTCGTTCCTTGTCTCCACTTGGTTCCCTCTCACCTCTTCCCTTGTCTCCACTTGGTTCCTTTCACACTCGTTTTTGTCTCACACTTGCCCTTTACATCGTTTTTGTCCGCCTTGTTCCTCTCTCACACTCTTTCCCTTGTCTCCCTCTGGTTCCTCTCTCACACTGTTCCTTGTCCACTTCTGGCCCCCTCCCCAACTCGTCTTTTCCACTCGGTTCCTCTCTCCCTCGCCTTGTCTCACCTGGTTCTCTCTCACCTCTTTCCTTTGTCTCCACTCGGTTTTCCTCTCCACACTCTTTCCCTTGCCCTGCACTCGGTTCTTCTCTCACACTCGTTCCTTGTTCCCTCTGGTTCCTCTCTCCACTCGTTCCTTTCTCACCGGGGTCCTCTCTCACACTGTTCCGGGGCCCAAACCGGGGTTCCCCCCTCCACCGTTCCTTGTCCCACTCGGGTTTCCCTTCTCACAGGTTTTGTCCACACTTGGTCCTCTTTTCACCTCGTTCCTTTTTCCCACATCTGGTTCCTCTTCACACTCTTTCCCTTGTCTCCCACTCTGTTCCTCTCTCACACTTTTCCCTTTGCTCCCCCTGGTTCTCTTCACACCTTTCCCTTGTCTCACACTCTGTTCCTCTCTCACATCTTTCCTTGTCCGCACTTGTTCCTCTCTCACATCTTCCTGTTCCACCTGTTCCCCTTCACACTCGTTCCTTGCTCACCTCGGGGTTCCTCTCTCACACTCGTTCCTTGTTCACACCGGTTCCCCCCTCACACTCTTCCCGCCCCTTTTTTCCTCCACACCGTCCTTGCTCCCTCGGTTCCTCCCCCTCGTTCCTTCCTCCACTCGGGTTTTCTTTCTCACACTCTTCCTTGTTCACACTCGGTTTCCCTCTTCAACTCGTTCCTTGCTCACACTCTGGTTTTTTCCCCACACTCGTTCCTTGCTCACCTCGGTTCCCTCTCACACTCGTTCCTTGCTCCCCTCGGGTTCCTCTTCACATTTTCCTTGTCTACACCGGGTTTTCCTCTCACCCGTTCCGGTCTCCACTCGGTTCCCTCCACATCTTTCCTTTGTCCACCTCGGTTCCCTCTCAACCTTTTCCTTGCTCACACTCTTTTCCTCTCTCACACTCGTCCTTGCTCACACTCTGGTTCCTCTCACACCGTTCCTTGCCTAACTCGGGTTTCCCCTTTTCCCACTCTTTCCCTTTGTTCCACTCTTTCCTCTCCCCCACTCTTTTCCTTGTCTCGCACTCTGGTTTCTCTCTCACCTCGTTCCTTGTTCGCACTCGGTTCCTCTCTCACACTCTTTCTTGCTCACATCTGTTCCCCCACACCGCCCGTCTCCACTCGGTTTCCTCTCTCACCTCGTTCCTTGCCACCTCGGGTTTCCTCTCTCACACTCGTTTTTTTGTTCGCACTCTGGTTTTCTTCTCCATCTTTCCCCTTGTCTCCACTCTGGTTCCTCTCTAAACACTCTTTCCTTGTTCCACCTGTTCTCTCTCAATCGTCCTTGCCCCACACTCGGGTTCCTCTCTCCCTCTTTCCTTGTCTCGCACTCTGGCCTTCTCACACTCGTTCCTTGTCTCACACCTGTTCCTCCCACACTCGTTCCGGGCTCACCCGGTCCTCTCTCCACTCGTTCCTTTTTCCCACCTGGTTCCCCTCCACCGCCTTTGTCCACATTTGTTCCTCTTCACACCGTTCCTTTCTCCACCGGTTCCTCTCTCACATCTTTCCTTTTCCCCACCTGTTCCTTTTCCCACAGGGTCTTTCTCACATTTGGGTTTCCTCTCTCACACTCGCCCTTGTCTCCATTTGGGGGTTCCTCTCTCACACTCGTTCCTTGTTCACACTCTGTTCCTCTCTACACTTTCCTTTGTCTCACATTGGGCTCTCTAAACCTCGTTCCTTTGTCTCCACTCTGTTCCTCTCTCACACTGTTCCTTGTTCACACTCGGTTCCTCTCTCACACTCTTTCCCTTTCCCACCGGTTCCTCTCTCAACTGTTCTTTGCCCCCCCACACTCTTTCCCTCTCCCCACCGTTCCTTGTCTCACACTCGGGTTTCCCTCTCTCCATCGTTCCTTGTCTCACCTCTGGTTCTCTCTCACACTCGTCCTTGTCCGCACTCTGGTTTCTCTCTCCCTGTTCCTTTCTCGCACTCTTTTTTCCCCTCCACTCGTTTTTGTCTCACCCTAGTTCCTCCTCACACTCTTCCTTGTCTCACACCTGGTTCCTCTTCCACTCTTTCCCCTTGTCTCCACTTGGTTCCCCCTCACATCTTTCCCTTTGTCTGCACTTTTTTCCTCTCTCACCTCTTCCTTTGTCTCGCACTCTGGTTCCTCTCCCCACCTTCGCCACCCAATCCCTTAACATGTTTTTTGTTAACA
>NW_026509756.1:0-13592 GCF_026875155.1 Cherax quadricarinatus | reverse complement strand
GGGTTGGCTGTGGTGACTGTGCTGAGAATAAGCTCAGCAGTGTGTTGGTCAATCTGAAGATTGGCCCTCATATTCCTTGCATTTTTCAAAGGTTTCCTTTAGCGACGTTAGAAAGTTTCTTCGGCACATTCAGTTAAGTAAGATTTCAAGTTTATCAGAAACCTACCAATAAAAATGATCTCACACACTTCTATTCCAGTCAAGATACTAAGACCAAAAGAGGCATCATCATCGGGTTTTTCCTAAGAGCATACCGAATTTGTAGCCCTGAGTTTTTTGACGAGGAATGTACATACATTCACCAAACCTTCACTGAGTTACATTTTCCTTCCTTTTTCATCAAAGACTGCAAGAAAAGAGCTCTTCAGATCATTAATTCTCCACGCATCAACACCACTCCCAACAAAGTTATAATTCTTCCCAACAGCCAGGTTGCACTGAACGTTTCTAAAGTGCTCTCACAAGCTAACACCAGAGCCGCCATCTCTTCCAGCACTTCAATAAAGGATCAAACCAGGACAAAATCAAAGTACCACAAACCAGCCAATGCAGGGGTTTACACTATACTCTGTGGAGGCTGCGACAAGATTTATGTAGGTGAAACAGCAAGAAACCTCGACACCCGCCTCAATGAACACATTTACACATGTAGGAATGATAACTTGAACAACGCCTGTGTACAACACCGAAATTCCACCAATCATCTCATGAAATTCAGGGACGCCCAATTAGTGATCAAAGAAACTAATTTCCGTAGATGCAAGTGCCTTGAGTCAGCACTAATCGCTGTTTCGAATACAATTAAACAAAACAAAGGCAGCTTCACCATCTCTGAAGTCTTAGCAGGAATCCTCCTGAAAACAGTAAACCCTGCCATCACATAGTCTCTCGTGTTAATACTACACAAAGCACATTACAGAGAGTGAACACTGAAACAGGCCTTTGCTATCCAGTCTATATCTGTCTAACCTATTTTTATGTTACCCAAGTAATAGTTTTTATATCCTTTTACTCATGTATGAGTTAACTGTTCTACCATATTGTATTACTACTACTACTACAATTTATGTCACTACTACTACTACCACTAGTATTGCACACCTCACTCTGAGCCTATATATACCCTCTGTGTCCATGTACTGTTTGTAACGGCTTGACAAAGCTCCTGGAGAGCGAAACATTGCCACAATAAACTGTCACATTAGTTGCACTTGTGTACTTTTACTTTACATAGTGTAGTGTTGTTATGGACCACCACAGAAACACTACTGTTTCTCCTAGTACAGTGTTGTTATGGACAACCACAGAAACAGTACTGTTTCTCCTAGTACAGTGTTGTTATGGACAACCACAGAAACACTACTGTTTCTCCTAGTACAGTGTTGTTATGGACAACCACAGAAACACTACTGTTTCTCCTAGTACAGTGTTGTTACGGACAACCACAAAAACACTGTTTCTCCTAGGGCAGTGTTGTTATGGACAACCACAGAAACACTACTGTTTCTCCTAGTACAGTTTTATGGACAACCACAGAAACACTAATGTTTCTCCTAGTACAGTGTTGTTATGGACAACCACAGAAACACTAGCATTTCTCCAAGTACAGTGTTATTATGGACAACCACAGAAACACTACTGTTCCTCCTAGTATAATATTGTTATGGACAACCACATAAACACTACTGCCTCAACTTAGGATTCCACTACATTAAATAAACTGTACTCACATCCTAGCAAGACAACAACTAAACTTAAACAGTTTATTAATATTTGAAGCTATAAAATCTAAAGAAGCCAAGTACCTTGCTGATGTGTCTGACCTTGCTGATGTGTCTGACCTTGCTGTGTCTGTATCTTGATGTGTCTGACCTTGATGTGTCTGACCTTGCTGATGTGTTTGACCTTGCTAATGTGTCGTCTGACCTTGCTGTGTCTGACCTTGCTGATGTGTCTTACCTTGCTGATATGTGTGTACCTTGTTGATGTGTCTGTACCTTGTTGATGTGTCTGTACCTTGATGTGTCTGTACCCTGATGTGTCTATACCTTGCTGATGTGTCTGACCTTGCTGATGTGTTTGTACCTTGATGTGTCTGATCTTGTTAGTGTGTCTGACTTTACTAATGTGTCTGACCTTGTTTATGTGTCTGACATTGCTGATGTGTCTTACCTTGCTGGTATGTGTGTACCTTGTTGATGTGTCTGTACCTTGTTGATGTGTCTGTACTTTGATGTGTCTGTACCCTGATGTGTCTATAACCTGTTGATGTGTCTGTACCTTGATGTGTCTGCACCCTGATGTGTCTATACCTTGCTGATGTGTTTGTACCTTGATGTCTGATCTTGCTAGTGTGTCTGACTTTACTAATGTGTCTGACCTAGTTAATGTGTCTGACCTTGCTAATCCATCTGACCTTGCTAATGTGTTCTGACCCTGCCAATGTATCTGACCTTGCTAATGTGTTTGATCTTGTTGATGTGTCTGACCTTGTTAATGTGTCTGACCTTGATAATGTGTCTGACCTTGTTGTGTCTGACCTTGCTGATGTGTCTGACCTTGCTAATGTGTCTGACCTTGCTAATGTGTCTAACCTTGCTAATGTGTCTGATCTTGTTAATGTTTCTGACCTTGCTGATGTGTCTGACCTTGCTAATGTGTCTGACCCAGCTAATGTGTCTGACCCAGCTAATGTGTCTGACACTGCTAATGTGTCTGACACTGCTAATGTGTCTGACCTTGCTGATGTGTCTGTACCTTGTTGTGTCTGTACCTTGCTGTGTCTGACCTTGCTAATGTGTCTGATGCTGATGTATCTGACCTTGGTAAATGTGTCTGTACCTTGTTGATCTTGTTGATGTGTCTGTATCTTGCTTATGTGTCTGACCTTGCTACTGTGTCTGACCTTGATGTGTCTGACCTTGTAGTTGTGTCTGACCTTGCTGGTGTGTCTGACTGTGTTGATGTGTCTGTACCTTGCTGATGTGTCTGACCGTGTTGATGTGTCTGACTCTGCTGATGTGTCTGACCTTGATGGTGTGTGTGACCTTGTTGATGCAATCTGTACCTTGCTGATGTGTCTGACCTTGTTGATGAGTCCAACCTTGTTGATGTGTCTGTACCTTGCTGATGTGTCCAACCTTGTTGATGTGTCTGACCTTGTTGATGTGTCTGACCTTGTTAATGTGTCTGACCTTGATAATGTGTCTGACCTTGTTGTGTCTGACCTTGCTGATGTGTCTGACCTTGCTAATGTGTCTGACCTTGCTAATGTGTCTAACCTTGCTAATGTGTCTGATCTTGTTGATGTGTCTGACCTTGTTAATGTATCTGACCTTGTTGTTTCTGACCTTGCTGATGTGTCTGACCTTGCTAATGTGTCTGACCCAGCTAATGTGTCTGACACTGCTAATGTGTCTGACCTTGCTGATGTGTCTGTACCTTGTGTCTGTACCTTGTTGTGTCTGTACCTTGCTGTGTCTGACCTTGCTAATGTGTCTGATGCTGATGTATCTGACCTTGTTAATGTGTCTGTACCTTGTTGATCTTGTTAATGTGTCTGTACCTTGTTGATCTTGTTGATGTGTCTGTATCTTGCTTATGTGTCTGACCTTGCTACTGTGTCTGACCTTGATGTGTCTGACCTTGTAGTTGTGTCTGACCTTGCTGGTGTGTCTGACTGTGTTGATGTGTCTGTACCTTGCTGATGTGTCTGACCGTGTTGATGTGTCTGACTCTGCTGATGTGTCTGACCTTGCTGGTGCGTGTGACCTTGTTGATGCATCTGTACCTTGCTGATGTGTCTGACCTTGTTGATGAGTCCAACCTTGTTGATGTGTCTGTACCTTGCTGATGTGTCTGACCTTGTTGATGTGTCTGACCTTGTTGATGTGTCTGACCCTGCTGATGTGTCCGACCTTGTACATGGAGCTTGGGAATTTTGCTATAAGTTGTGCAGACACTTTTGGCAGAGTTCATTAAGAGTCAGACCCTCGTGATGCTCCAGTGTAAGTTGAAGGTCCATTACTCTTCCAGACCTTATGACCTTGATCATCATACTCTCACTAACATGACCTTGATCATCATACTGTCACTCTGATGACCTTCATCATCATACTGTAACTCCTCAACATTAAGTTAAGTATTTCTTCATCAACATGTAGTTAACCCTTAACCCTTTCAGGGTCCGTCCCGTAGATCTACGGCTGGTCGGTGAGTGTCCAAACCGTAGATCTACGCCAAAATTCTAGTGCCGTCAAATTTAGCGCGAAAGCGCTCATAGGCCTACATATGAGAGAATGGGTCTGCGCGGTGGGTGTGCGCCATAAACAAAAAATCTAGGCGCCTGCATAGCATTGTGGGAACGCCGGCTCAGTCACCCTTGTTCACCATGTCCTCGTCGAAGTCAGCTCTCACTCCCCGAAATTGGGACTCTCCTCTTCCTGTCTGATAGTTCTGACACTGATGGAAGTGGAAATGAAGACGAATTCTACGGCTTTTGATAAGTTAGTGACCGAAAATAATGACCAGGATATCGATAATAGTGCAGAAAACCCCGACGATCCTCGACCTTCTACCTCTGGTGTGGGCACTCGTGACTCACGGTCGGGTGTTCCTAAACGTAAGAGAAAACTAATATTTTCCCGTGGCCTGGCCTCTGACTTCAGTAATGACGATGATTCTGACGTGGATTGTGATTTTATTGCGCTCGACGATCATTCGAGTAGTGATAGTGAGGAAACATATTCACCAGTGAAGCGTCGTATGTTCGCCGCCGCATGCACTCGGGTATGTACCCTATGCTGTGCCCAGGGGACGGAGTTCATCCCGGAGTACACCCGGAGTACATCCCGTGGCCCTACACCCGTTTTAGGTAGTGATAGTGAGGATGATGTGGCTACACTTGGCATGGATGGGCCACAGACATCAGTGGATGGTGTTAGTGGGGCTGGTGGTGGTAGCGGCACCGCCATGCGTGACTCGCTGTGCCACGCGGGAACCCACGCTGCTGACTCGTCAGTTCAAGGACAAAAGCGGAGCGTCACCCACCAGCCCGCCACAACCACCCGTACAACCACCTATGATGTCCAGTATCCACCAGCAAACCGTATCTGGGATTGCAGCAAAATCCCAATTTTGTTCCCAGCCCTCACCACTTGATGACTCGCAAAGTGGAATTCTACCTACCTGTCCCCTTGGAACCACGGCCAATGAACTGGAATTCTTTGAATTATTCTTTGACCACCATTGATGGAAATTATTGTCAGGGAAAGTAATAAGTATTTTCAGTACAACCATGGCAAATACGATCTTATCACCACAGTCAAGACTACACAGGTGGAAAGAGACGACTGTTGCAGAAATGTATTTGCTTTTTGCAACAATAATGCTTATGCCTCACGTCTATAAGCATAATATAAAAGCATACTGTCCACAGATCGCTAATTTGTACCCCATCCTTCAGTGAAATAATACCAGTGAACAGGTTTATCTTACTGTTACGTATGTTGCACTTCTCTGACAAAAACCAGGCTGACAGAAGTGACAGGTTATACAGATTAGAAATGTTTTCATGTATCTCAAACAAAAGTTCAGGATATACTTTTATCCATTCAAGAATCTTGTAATTGACGAGTCTTTTATTTGTTCAAAGGTAGACTGTCATTCAAGCAGTATATACCGAGCAAGAGGAACCGCTTTGGTATAAAATTGTTTGTACTCTGTGATTGTGACAGTGGCCTGGTGTTGGATATTGTTGTATACACGGGTAGTAAAACATTGAAAGATACCAAGATGTTATTGGTATATCAGTGACGTAGTGAGAAACATGATGGCACCTTATCTTGGTAAGGGCCATACATTATATACCGATAACTGGTACACAAGCCCATTACTCAGTGATTTCATGCGAGTGAACAAGACAGATGTGTGTGGCACAGTGCGTTCTAATCGTAAACATATGCCCAGGCTCAACGCAGGTGTTCGTGGTGATGACGTGCATGTGTTTACTGCCATGACATCATGGCATTACGGTGGCATGACAAACGACGATGTCACATTGTGACAACCATCCACCGGAATGAAATGCAACAGTGGCAAAGTTGATCGACGTGACTACATGAACTATACGAAAACCAGTGACAGTGATGATTTATACCAAAAACATGCGCTATGGTTGACAAGATGTACATGCAGATTGGTTTTGTTGACTGTGTACGTAAGGTTACAAGTGGTACATGAAACATTCTTCCATCTCATGACAACATTTCCAATGCTGAATGCATATAATATGTACCAATAACGACTGGTAACAGACCACCGTATGGTGAATTTTGTTTGTCTGTTGTCGACAATACATAATGTAGTACTAGGTTAACAACACTGGCATACAAACATGTCCCTCGACATTCATCACAATATACCCAAGCGGTTGAGAAGAGTAGGTGATCCTTTCATAATACAGCTGTCCTTCCAACTCAAAGAAAATTGCTACAAAGAGAATCATGTCTGTTGCACAAACAAAACGACGGCAACAAAGACGCATAAACACTCGTTATGTGAGGAATGTAGTGCCTCATGTGAGAGATGCCTTGTTTCAAGAGTTCCACAAACACCAGCAGTTGTCTGAAAACCATGGTCCATGTGATTGTAAATATGTAAATATATTTAAACATTAGTATTAGTACGACATATTTGTGCATGTTTATTGTAATAAACAACAGTGGTAAACAATAACATGATAATAACTTTAGTGCGGTTATTGTGTTCAATACAGTGAGTTTTATATATATACATTATATACAGTATTGGTCTCTCAGGCCCCAAATGTTGTAGGAATAGAAAAAAATTGGAAAAGAAAAGAAAAAACAACTAAAACAACAAAATAATATAATACGCGTATTGTGGAATTCGTCGATGTTACCGCAACCACATCATTTTCTACAAACTTCTTGGCACTGTATCTCGTAAGTACTGATCAGATTCTAATTTTTTTTGTTTTATTACCTTCACAAAAATATGCTCTTTAATTCTGTAAGAAAAAATAATTTTTTTTTTTTCAAAATTTTCTTGGACACTGGTGCGTGACTTCAGATTTTGGCCTTGGACCCTGAAAGGGTTAAACTGTCCAAACGTAGATCTACGTTCGGAGCGCTACGCGTGCAAACGTAGATCTACGTTTGGACAATTTAAGGGTTAATGGCTTGGTGTTGTTAATGGCTCGGTGTTGTCAATGGCTCGGTATTGTTAATGGCTTGGTGTTGTTAATGGCTTGGTGTTGTTAATGGCTTGGTGTTATTAATGGCTTGGTGTTGTTAATGGCTTGGTGTTATTAATGGCTTGGTGTTGTTAATGGCTTGGTGTTATTAATGGCTTGGTGTTGTTAATGGCTTGGTTATTAATGGCTTGGTGTTGTTAATGGCTTGGTGTTGTTAATGGCTTGGTGTTGTTAATGGCTTGGTGTTGTTAATGGCTTGTTGTTAATGGCTTGGTGTTGTCAATGGCTTGGTATTGTCAATGGCTTGGTGTTGTTAATGACTTGGTGTTATTAGTGGCTTGGTGTTGTTAATGGCTTGGTGTTATTAGTGGCTTGGTGTTGTTAATGGCTTGGTGTTATTAGTGGCTTGGTGTTGTTAATGGCTTGGTGTTGTTAATGGCTTGGTGTTATTAATGGCTTGGTGTTGTCAATGGCTTGGGTTGTCAATGGCTCGGTATTGTTAATGGCTTGGTGTTATTAATGGCTTTGTGTTATTAATGGCTTGGTGTTGTTAATGACTTGGTGTTGTTAATGGCTTGGTGTTGTTAATGGCTTGGTGTTATTAATGGCTTGGTGTTGTTAATGGCTTGTTGTTAATGGCTCGGTGTTGTTAATGGCTCGGTGTTGTTAATGGCTTGGTGTTATTAATGGCTTGGTGTTATTAATGGCTTGGTGTTATTAATGGCTTGGTGTTATTAATGGATTGGTGTTGTTAATGGCTTGGTGTTATTAATGGCTAGGTGTTGTTAATGGCTTGGTGTTATTAATGGCTTGGTGTTGTTAATGATTTGGTGTTGTTAATGATTTGGTGTTGTTAATGGCTTGGTGTTATTAATGGCTTGGTGTTATTAATGGCTTGGTGTTATTAATGGATTGGTGTTGTTAATGGCTTGGTGTTATTAATGGCTAGGTGTTGTTAATGGCTTGGTGTTATTAATAGCTTGGTGTTGTTAATGGCTTGGTGTTGTTAATGGCTTGATGTTATTAATGGCTTGGTGTTGTTAATGGCTTGGTGTTATTAATGGATTGGTGTTGTTAATAGCTTGGTGTTGTTAATGGCTCGGTGTTATTAATGGCTTGGTGTTGTTAATGGCTTGTTGTTAATGGCTTGGTGTTGTCAATGGCTCGGTGTTGTTAATGGCTTGGTGTTGTTAATGGCTTGGTGTTGTTAATGGCTTGGTGTTATTAACGGCTCGGTGTTGTTAATGGCTTGGTGTTGTTAATGGCTTGGTGTTGTCAATGGCTCTGGTGTTGTTAATGGCTTGGTGTTGTTAATGGCTTGGTGTTATTAATGGCTTGGTGTTGTCAATGGCTCGGTGTTGTTAATGGCTCGGTGTTGTTAATGGCTTGGTGTTGTTAATGGCTTGGTGTTATTAATGGCTTGGTGTTGTCAATGGCTCAGTGTTGTTAATGGCTTGGTGTTATTAATGGCTTGGTGTTGTCAATGGCTCGGTGTTGTTAATGGCTCGGTGTTATTCATGGCTTGGTATTGTTAATGGCTTGGTGTTATTAATGGCTTGGTGTTAATGGCTTGGTGTTGTTAATGGCTTGGTGTGTGAGAACTACTAATATTCTTCAGATAAGAACCACTCAAGAATAACAATACAAAATTACTATTAATTATTGCCATAATTAAACTTTTTAACTTTCAAATTTGAATTTAGACAAATACTGTAATTAGTTAGGGCAACAATTTAAAGTTAGTGAATGTTTATCATCAAGGAGAGATTCTCACCTTACAGAGTTGACAAGGCATTCCACACTTCTTCCTGCACTGACTGTGCTTACAGCGCCACTGACAATCTTCCAGACATGGAGGACACTCTGCACTACACGGATGCTTGCAGCTGCAAGTAACACACATAAAAGTACAAACTCATCTACAAATACATAAAAGCTTAATTATATCAACCATATATCTGTAAGTATATACAAGATTAGTTATATCAACCATACATAAAAGTTACCAAGCACTTTCGTAAAAAAACCTTAAGACACCTATAACAATCGGTGCCATTTACCGGATACCTCACACAAACATCCCAAATTTCAGTGAGAAATTAAAGTCACTAATAACAAACAGACAAATGAATAAGCACCACCTTCTCTTAGCTGGAGACTTCAACATCAACCTTGGCTTACTAGATGATCAGCCTGTAACTGATTTCATCAACAATATGAACAACACAATTCTCATACCTACAATAACTAAACCAACCAGGCTCACTGAGACAAGTGCAACCATAATAGACCACATATGGACCAATATACTAGCCCCCCTTAAATCAGGGAAAATCACAGATAGCCCCAAAACAGACCACTACCCTACTCCTCCTGCAAACATAAAAAAACCACCACTTGAATACAACAAAGTCTCATTTAGACTCCATGATGAGGCCCAATAAGGAAGTTCACAACTGACCTAAGATTGTTGACTGGCCTACAGAATTCTCCAAGCCAATGGTATTGATGACTGGACAGACATTTTTCTTAACAAATTACTTAGACTATACAACAAACATTGTCCTATAAAACGAAACAGATCACAACAAATGGCTTGGTTGCCCATGGCAAACCAGCACCATTCTGAAATCCATTGACAAGAAACACCAATAAAAAAAGCAATATAGACAGGGCTTAATACACAAAGATATTCTTAAACACTATCATCAGTTCTCACAAAAGTAATAAAGAAAGCCAAACAACTATACACTCCATTAGATTCACAGACACAAAGGGGAGATATGAAAAAGACCTGGAAAACAAATCCAGATTCTAGGACCCACAAACTAAAAAAAAACAAGAAATTGTCCTAACTAAACCTAATGAAACACCCCTACTCCCACTGACACAGCTAACAAGATAAACGACTTCTTTTCAACCATAGGATCTAATCTCGCCCAAAAAAATCCCACATACTAATGCCCATGCGGGGACTACTCAGATGGGAATTTCCCAAATTCCTTCTATCTTGCACCAACTGAGCCCTCGGAAGTCACCGAGATTTTAAAGTCACTTAAAAACAACTCAGGGAATCTGTCTAATTCCCACCATTACTGTACAAGCGAGCGGCCCATAAACTTTTCGCATGCAATTTCATTACTTTTTAACAAGTCACTAGAAACTAGCACCTTCCCAAAACTACTCAAGATGGGAAAAGGGTTACACCAATACATAAAGGTGTGGAAACCCCACAGACTTTAAAAAACTATAGGGCCAAATCAAACTTACCATTCCTATCCAAAATCTTTGAGAAACTCGTGCACAGGAGACTATATTCATTTATAACAGCACAAAACATACTCAACCCCTGCCCAAATTTGGATTTAGGAAAAATAAAAGCACTAATGATGCAATCTAAAAATGCTAGATCTGCTTTACACAGCATTGGAAAATAAGGAATTTTCCACTAGGAATTTTCATTGACCTAAGAAAAGCTTTTGACACAGTAGACCACGACAACCTACTCCACAAACTTGACCATTACGGTATAAGAGGCCATGCGCTTGCTTATTTCAAATCTTACCTTTCTAAAGGGATCAGTATGTTTCCATTAAAGACCCAGCATCAACAACACGGCCACTTGATACTGGAGTTCCCCAGAAGTGTCCCTTGGTCCCCTGCTCTTCCTCATATACATCAATGATCTTCCAAACTAACCCAACACCTGAAACCCATTCTCTTTGCTGACGATACATTATGTCATCTCTCACCCTAATCTTGCCCCCCTCAACACCATTTTTAAACGGGAGCTGTCAAAATATCACTTAATGACACCCAAAAAAACTTACGTTAACACTGACAAAACCACTATATTATTTTTGGAAAGGAGCGGGAAATTTGCAAAAATTTAACATTAAGATCGAAAACACTCTAATTACCAGACATAATGGGGGCAAATTTCCCTAGGCCCTATACCTTGAAACAACCAAATTTTCAGCACCCAACCCAACACATAACCAAAAAAATACCCAAAAAACAGTTGGGTCCTCTCCAAGATACGATCTATCCGAAAAATTTCCCCTTCCCCCACTTACCATCACTTATTATCCTCCCCTCCCCTATGCTATTTGTGCTTGGGGATCAACGCAGCAACACCCAAAAAGCCAATAATAACCCAACAAAAAGCTGCGTAAGAATAATCACAAATCCCCCCCTGGAAAACCACCCCCCCACTCTTCATAGTTCTAATTTATCCCGTTCAGTACATCCAACTTATATTGCAACTACTCTCGGCCCTTAAACCCAATTCAACCTTGACCAAAACGCTTTCTTGATGTTTGGACAGAACCCGGGCAAAAACGCCAGACACAAACATCTCTACGAATTCCCATGTCCCAAAAATTTTTAAAAAATTTTCAATTATGAAAAAGGGCCCCTAAAATCTGGAACACCCCCTAAAACTCTAAACTGCAAAAAATTCTCACCTTCAAAACTCCTTAGGGATCTGCTGTTTCCCCCACTTTGTGTGTTATATTATTCCCCTTAAACCCTGTTGTGTCGCAGTTGCTTGTTGTATTTCTATTGGGCTTTTGCTTTTTTTATTGTTCAAACAACTGTTCTGGGTTTCCGTCGATCAAGAAAATTTTGTTTTATCTGAGGATTTTGTCATCCTGTTTAAGCTAGTCAAGTCTTGAAATACGAATACTTAGGAACTTACCACATACTACTTACTTGTAAATTTTAATATCTTTTTAACCCTTTCAGGGTCCGCCCCCGTAGTCTAGGTTTTAGTTCAGGTCCAAACCCGTAGATTACGCCATGAGCTCCTCACCTGAAAAAAGTGAGTGGAAATTTTGGGCCTAGATATGAGGATACTCTTTTGGGTAGTGTGCACCCATAAAACAATCCTCGCCACTTGATAATGAGAAAAAAAAAATGAAATCATGTTTTTTTTTTTGTTTAAAAAACAGCAACTTTGCAGTGTTTTTTCGTGTTTTTTTTTTATTTTTTGTATTTGCGATTTCTTGGTCTCATTTGATAGAATGGAAGACATATTACAGAAATAGAGATGATTTTTTTTGGGTTTTTACACTGGAAATGGCTTGAAACGGCTCAAAGTACAGAAATTTTAAAATTTTTTTCCGATTTTAAAGATAAAAAAACGACCCATGTCTAATCGCACCAGTGGGGGGTCAATATACTTTTTCACAAATTGGTGATGATATTTATCAATTTTTACAGTATTGCTAACAGTAAATTTCTTTTTTTTGGGTGTGAAAAAAATTCATTATGTGAAAAAAAAAATCAAAATGGAATTTATTTGTAAAGCCTCAAAAACAAAAAAATTAAAACAGAGGAAATTTAGTTTAGTGCCGGGAATGCTACTTGTTCTTCTGGCCCCTATTTTGAAATTGGAATATTTGAACTTTGTGTAAATTGGAAAAATTAACAATTTCCGATCATTTTATTTTGTAGTTGAAACAGTTGACTTGGCGTTTCTTTTGGCTCAATCATAGAAAAGAATAATAATGAAACGCTAAGAAATTTTGGTTTACTGGGGAAAAAGTAATTGCCTAAAATGGGAGTCAAAGTCGGGAAAATTTTCCGATTTCGTAAATATCGCTGAACTCAAAATTCGCGAGAGCCAAATTCGTCAAATTTTCCACCAAATTTTTGTACTTTTTTTCTTTATTACCTTCACAAAAAGATTCTTAAAAATTTTATAAGAAAAAAAAAAAATTTTTTTTGAAAATTCTTGGACATGGGCGTGACTCCAAAAAATTTGGGGGGCCTTGGACCCGAAAGGGTTAAAAGTTTTTTGTCCAAAGGGTACTTAAGAATTTTTAAAAGTGATATGTGTTTTCACACAATAAAATTGCATACGAGAGAGATTGATTTATTTTTATTATTTTGGGGTTAATTTATTTAATTTTAATTTTAATTTTATAATATACCCCAACTTAATAAATTTATTTAAAATTTTTAAATTTTTCTAGTTAGAGCCTACCGTTGTAAACCCGAACCTATTTAATAATACGAATTCTATTGGGTAATTGGCAAGGGTACGACTACTTGTTACGAAAAACCCCGTAAAGGCGGATGTAGAAGGGCTCCTTTCTAGTATTCACTGGAGATCTCTAACTTTTGAATCGGGTTTTTTTTAAAAAATGGGGGGGCCTGTCCGGGGGGCCTTTACCAAGGTGTTTGAGAAAAAGTCGGGATGCTCTTGATCCAAGGTGTTTTTGGGAAATTGTCCATTTTTAAAAAACTAGAAAAAGATGATCAAAAGCTCTGGTCTTTCCTAATCGAAACTTTGAGTTCAGTTTTTGTACAACTACGGGGATGTTGTACCGACTGAGTCTCTTACCAAAGGGGATGGAAAAATGTTTTATTT
>NW_026509755.1:0-13938 GCF_026875155.1 Cherax quadricarinatus | reverse complement strand
TCCAACATGTTAAAGTATTTTAGCTAAAATTCATTGATTTTCAAACTTTTTTGTCAGAGTTACTAACGGAATTGAATTTTTTGCTAAAAGTAAGGTAAATATGACATTATAGTGTAGTATTGTGTAAATTCATATTTCAAGTGTGAAAATCCATGTATTTTAGCTAAAAAGCAAGGTTTGTTTGAAAAGTGTTCCAAATGCTCCAAATCGTCGAAATATGCAGTAAAAGATCATTTTACCATATTTTTCGATTTTTTCAATGCTTCAGGTATTTTTAAAAAATATATGAATTATTCAAAATTATTTCTGAATTTCATCGAAAATTTATGGGTTTTTTGAAAAATATATAATATGTTTTAAAATGTTGAAAATTGCTCGAAAATTTCAATTCCATCAGTATATGTTTTTAAAAAATACATGATGCATTGAGAAAATCGAAAAATATGGTAAAATTTGTTTAACTGCATATTTCGACGATTTAGAACACTTTTCAGACAAACATGATTTTTAGCAAAAATTCATGGATTTTCAAACTTTTTTTATCAGAATTACTGATAAAATTGAAATTTTCGAACATTTTCAACATTTCAAATTGAATTACATATTTCTTAAAAAGCCCAAAAAATTTCCATGAAATTCAGAAATAATTTTCAACATTTCATATGTTGTTTTTAAAATATCTGAAGCATTGATAAAATTGAAAAATATGGTAAAATGCTGTTTTACTGCATATTTCGACGATTTCTAGCATTTAGAACACTTCAGTCTAACCTGATTTTTTAGCTAATATTCATGGATTTTCAAATCTTTTTATCAGAATTACTGCTCGAATTGAATTTTAATCTGAAAGTAACTTAAATATGACATTTTTGTGTAGTATTGTGTCAATACATATTTCAAGTGTGAAAATGCATGTATTTTAGCTAAAAAGTAAGGTTTGTCTGAAAAGTGTTCTAAATGCTCCAAATCGTCGAAATATGCAGTAAAACATTATTTTACCATATTTTTCGATTTTTTTCAGTGCATCAGGTATTTTTAAAAAATATTTTAAATATTGAAAATTATTTCTGAGTTTCATCGAAATTTTATGGTTTTTTTTTAAAAATATGTAATATACTTTAAAATGTTGAAAATTGCTCGAAAATTTCAATTCCATCAGTATATATTTTTAAAAAATACCTGAAGCATTGAAAAAATCGAAAAATATTGTAAAATGATCCTTTACTGCATATTTCGACGATTTGGAGCATTTAGAACACATTTCAGACAAACCTGATTTTTTAGCTAAAATTCATGGATTTTCAAACTTTTTATCAGAATTACTGCTGGAATTGAATTTTAAGCTGAAAGTAACTTAAATATGACGTTTTAGTGTTGTGTATTGTCAATACACATTTCAAGTGTGAAAATCCATGTATTTTAGCTAGAAAGTAAGGTTTGTATGAAAAGTGTTCTAAATGCTCCGAATCGTCGAAATATGCAGTAAAACATCATTTTACCATATTTTTTGATTTTTTCAATGCATCAGGTATTTTTAAAAAATGTTAAATATTCAAAATTATTTCTGAATTTCATCGAATTTTTTTTTTTTTTTAAATATGTAATATACTTTAAAATGTTGAAAATTGCTCGAAAATTTCAGTTCCATCAGTACATATTTTTCAAAAAACCCATAAAATTTCGATGCAATTCAGAAATAATTTTGAATATTTCATATATTTTTTAAAAATACCTGAAGCATTGAAAAAATCGAAAAATATGGTAAAATGACGCTTTACTGCATATTTCGAATATCTGTAGCATTTAGAACACTTTTCAGACAAACATGGTTTTTTTAGTTAAAATTCATGGATTTTCAAACTTTTTTATCAGAATTACTGATGGAATTGAAATTTTCAATAAAATTCAATAAAATTCAGAAATAATTTTGAATGTATCATATATTTTTTAAAAATGCCTGAAAAACTGAAAAAAAAATAAAAAAGTATGGTTAAAATGTTGTTTTACTGCATATTTCGACGATCTGGAGCACTTAGAACACTTTTCATGCAAACCAGATTTTTTTGGTAATATTAATGGATTTTCAATCTTTTTTATCAGAATTACTGATAGAATTGAATTTTAAGCAGAAAGTAACTTAAATATGACGTTTTAGTGTTGTATTGTGTTAATACACATTTCTAGTGTGAAAATCCATATATTTTAGCTAGAAAGTAAGTTTTCTATGAGAAGTGTTCTAAATGCTCCAAATCGTCGAAATACGCAGTAAAACATCATTTTACCATATTTTTCGATTTTTTCAATGCATCATGTATTTTTAAAAAATATTTTAAATATTCAAAATTATTTCTGAGTTTCATCGAAATTTTATGGGTTTTTTTTTAAAATATGTAATATATTTTAAAATGTTGAAAATTGCTCGAAATTTTCAATTCCATCAGTATATATTTTTTAAAAATACCTGAAGCATTGAAAAAATCGAAAAAATATGGTAAAATGACACTGCATATTTCGTCTACTTGGAGCATTTAGAACACTTCAGAGAAACCTGATTTTTTAGCTAAAATTAGTGGATTTTCAAACTTTTTTATCAGAATTACTGCTGGAATTGAATTTTAAGCTGAAAGTAACTTAAATATGACGTTTTAGTGATGTATTGTGTCAATACATATTTCAAGCGTGAAAATCCATGTATTTTATCTAAAAAGTAAGGTTTGTTTGAAAAGTGTTCTAAATGCTCCAAATCGTCGAAATGTGCCGCAAAACATCATTTCACCATATTTTTCGATTTTTTCAATGCTTCAGGCATTTTTAAAAAATACATGGTGATGAAATTGAAGTTTTCGAGTATTTTTCAACATTTTCAAGTATATTACATATTTTTCAAAAAGCCCATAAAATTTCGATGAAATTCGGAAATAATTTTGAATATTTCATATGATTTTTAAAAATAACTGAAGCATTGAAAAAATTGAAAAAATATTGTAAAATGATGTTTTACTGCATATTTCGACGATTTGGAGCATTTAGAACACTATTCAGACAAACCGATTTTTTAGCTAAAATTCATGGATTTTCAAACTCTTTTATCAGAGTTACTGATGGAATTGAATTTTTAGCAGAAAGCAACTTAAATATGACGTTTTAGTGTTGTGTTGTGTCAATACACATTTCAAGCGTGAAAATCCATGTATTTTAGCTAGAAAGTAAGGTTTGCTGAAAAGTGTTCTAAATGCTCCAAATCGTGGAAATATGCAGTAAAACATCATTTTACCACATTTTTAGATTTTTTTAATGCATTAGGTATTTTTAAAAAATATGTTAAATATTCAAAATTATTTCTGAATTTCATCGAAATTTTAAAGTTTTTTTTAAAAATACGTAATATACGTTAAAATGTTGAAAATTGCTCGAAAATTTCAATTCCATCAGTACATATTTTTTAAAAATACATGAAGCATTGAAAAAATCGAAATTTTTTCTGTGC
Source organism: Cherax quadricarinatus (assembly GCF_026875155.1). Classification (NCBI taxonomy): domain Eukaryota; kingdom Metazoa; phylum Arthropoda; class Malacostraca; order Decapoda; family Parastacidae; genus Cherax; species Cherax quadricarinatus. The sequence continues at coordinate 10,451 of NW_026509755.1, read as the reverse complement.
TTCATATATTTTTAAAAAATACAGTGATGGAATTGAAATTTTCGAGCATTTTTCAAGATTTTCAAGTATATTACATATTTTTCAAAAAACCCATAAAATTTCGATGAAATTCAGAAATAATTTTGAATATTTCATATATTTTTTAAAAATACTTGAAGCATTGAAAAAAATCGAAAAATATGGTAAAATGATGTTTTACTGCATATTTCGATGATTTGGAGCATTTAGAACACTTTTCCGAGAAACCTGATTTTTTAGCTAAAATTCATGGATTTTCCATCTTTTTAATCAGAATTACTGATGGAATTTAATTTTATGCCGAAAGTAAGTTAAAATGACATTTTAATGTAGTATTGTGTAAATACATATTTCAGATGTGGAAATCCACGTATTTTAGGTAGTGCAAGGTTTGTTTGAAAAGTTTTCTAAATGCTCCAAATCGTCGAAATATGCAGTAAAAGATCATTTTACCAGATTTTCCGATTTTTTTCAATGCTTCATGCATTTTTAAAAAATATGTGATGCATTCAAAATTGTTTGTGAATTTCATTGAAATTTTACAGGTTTTTTTGAAAAATATGTAATATACTTTAAAATGTTGAAAATTGCTCGAAAATTTCAATTCCATCAGTATATTTTTTAAAAAAATAACTGAAGCAATGAAAAAAATAAAAAATGTGGTAAAATGATGTTTTACTGCATATTTCGACGATTTGGAGCATTTAGAAAACTTTTCAGCAAACCTTACTTTCTAGCTAAAATACATGGATTTTCACACTTGAAATGTGTATTGACACAACACAACACTAAAACGTCATATTTAAGTTGCTTTCTGCTAAAAATTTAATTCCATCAGTAACTCTGATAAAAGAGTTTGAAAATCCATGAATTTTAGCTAAAATATCGGTTTGTCTGAATAGTGTTCTAAATGCTCCAAATCGTCGAAATATGCAGTAAAACATCATTTTACCATTTTTTTGGATTTTTTTTCAATGCTTAAGGTATTTTTAAAATATACATATTTCAACGAAATTTTATGGGCTTTTTGAAAAATAAGTAATATACTTTAAAATGTTGAAAATACTCTAAAATTTCAATTCCATCAGTACATATTTTTTAAAAATACATGAAGCATTGAAAAAATCGAATTTTTTTCTGTTTCATATATTTTTAAAAAATACATAGTGATGGAATTGAAACTTTCGAGCATTTTTCAAGATTTTCAAGTATATTACATATTTTTCAAAAAACCCATAAAATTTCGATGAAATTCAGAAATAATTTTGAATATTTCATATATTTTTTAAAAATACCTGAAGCATTGAAAAAATCGAAAAATATGGTAAAATGATGCTTTACTGCATATTTCGACTATCTGGAGCATTTAAAATACTTTTCAGACAAACCTGGTTTTTTTTAGTTAAAATTCATGGATTTTCAAACTTTTTTATCAGAATTACTGATGGAATTGAAATTTTCGAGCATTTTCAACATTTTAAAGTATATTACATATTTTTCAAAAGCCCATAAAATTTCAATGAAATTCAGAAATAATTATGAATATATCATATATTTTTTAAAAATGTTTTACTGCATATTTCGATGATCTGGAGCATTTAGAACACTTTTCATGCAAACCTGATTTTTTAGCTAAAATTCATGGATTTTCAAACTTTTTTATCAGAATTACTGCTGGAATTGAATTTTAAGCTGAAAGTAAGGTTTGTCTGAAAAGTGTTCTAAATGCTGCAAATCGCAGAAATATGCAGTAAAACATCATTTTACAATATTTTTCAATTTTTTCAATGCTTCAGGTATTTTAAAAAAAAAATATATGAAACATTCAAAATCATTTCTGAATTTCATCGAAATTTTATGTTTTTTTTTTTTTGAAAAAATGTGCAATATACATTTGAATATTGAAAATTGCTCGAAAATTTTAATTCCATCAGCATATATTTTTTAAAAATACCTTAAACATTGAAAAAATCGAGAAATATTGTAAAATGACATTTTACTGCCTATTTCGACGATTTGGAGCATTTAGAACACTTTTCACACAAACCTTTCTTTTTAGCTAAAATACATGGATTTTCGCATTTGAAATTTTGAAATTTAAACAAATTTACAACACTAAAATGTCATATTTAATTTTATTTTCAGTAAAAATTTAGGTTCCACAGTAATTCTGAAAAAAAATTTTGAAAATCCATAAATTTAAAACCTAAAAAAATCGGGATGTGTGAAAAGTGAACTAAATGCCCATATCGTCAAAAAATTTTCATTTAAAACAGCTTTCACCATTTTTTTTTCGATTTTTTCAATGCTTCAGGTATTTTAAAAAAAAAAAAAAAAATTTAAAAAAATTATTTCTAAATTTTTCATCGAAATTTTAGGGCCTTTTTAAAAAAATATGTAAAAAATTTTTAAAAATGTTGAATATCCCTCGATAATTTAAAATTCCCATAGTAATTTTTTTGTTTAAAAAAGTGTGAAAACCCCTGAAAAAATCGGGTTTTGGGCCTGAAAAGTGTTGAAAAAGTTTTTTCGAAATATGCCGAAAAAATGCAGAAAAAACCCTTTTACCATATTTTTTCCCGTTTTTTTTTTCAATGCCCCCAAGGTATTTTCTAAAATATCTACTAGGGAAATTTAAAAATTTTTTCGACCCTTTTTAAATCGAAATTTTATATTTTTTTTTAAAAAAAAAATGTAATATATTTTAATATTACTTTTTTTTTAAAAAAGGCCTAAAAAATTTTTCGATAAAATAAAATAAATTTTGAAAAATTAAAAAAATTTTTTAAAAAATCCCGAACTTTGAAAAAAAACAAAAAATATGGAAAAATGAATGTTTTTTAACCTGCATATTTCAAACAAATTTGGAGCATTTAAACATTTTTTCAGACAAACCGTTTTTTAGCAAAAAATTCATTGATTTTCAAAACTTTTTTGAAAGAGTTACAAAGGGAAATTTGGGAATTTTTTTTGCAAAAAAGTAATTTAAATTTTAAACATTTTAATGTAAAATTGTAAAAAATTCATTTTTTCAAGTGTGAAAACCCCAATTATTTTAGAAAAAAAGGGAAAAGGTTTTTTTGAAAAGTGGCCCAAAATTTCCCCAAACCGAAATATGCAAAAAAAGATCTTTTTTAACCATATTTTCTTTTTTTTCCCCAATGTTTTCAGGTATTTTTAAAAAAATATGAATTATTCAAAATTTTTTCCCTAATTTCACCCAAAAATTTTTAAGGGGTTTTTTTAAAAAAAATATATAAATGTTTTTCAGAAAAACCCCTAAATTTTAAAGAAAAAAATTCAGGGTTTTTTTCAAACTTTTTTTATCAAAATTAAACTGATGGAATTAAATTTTAAAACTTTTTCCCCAACATTTAAAAGGGAAATTTAAACCCATTTTTCTTGAAAACCCCAAAAAATTTCCATGAAATTCAGAAAAAATTTTTCAACTTTTTCATTTTTTTTTTAAATACCGAAGCATTGAAAAAATTGAAAAAAAAGGTAAAATGCTTTTTTTACTGCATTTTTCGCGATTTCTAGAAATTTAAAAACCCTTTTCCAGTCAAACCCTCTTTTTTTAGCTAATTTTCCCGGGATTTTCAAATTTTTTTAATCAAATTACTGCCCCGAATTAAATTTTTAAATCTGAAAATAATTTAAAAAATGACTTTTTAAAGTGAAAAGATTGTGTCAATACATATTTCAAGTGTGAAAATGCATGTATTTTAGCTAAAAAGAAAGGGTTTTTTCCTGAAAGTGTTCAAAATGTCCAAATCTTTCCGAAATATGCGTAAAACATAATTTTTACCATATTTTTCGATTTTTCCCTTTTTTCTTAAAGGTTTTTTTAAAAAAAAATAAAATATTTCAAAATTTTTTCTGAATTTCTTCAAAATTTTATGTTTTTTTTTTTTAAAATTTTAATTTAAACTTTAAAATACTGAAAACCCCCAAAAAGTTAAATTTCCCATCATTTTTTCTGGTAAAAAAGTTTGAAAATCCATGTTTTTTACTAAAAAATCAGGTTTGTCTGAAAAGTGTTTTTAAAATGCCCCAAAATTTCCAATAAGCAAAAAAACAAAAATTTTAAAAAACCATATTTTTCGATTTTTTCAATTTTTTCAGGTTTTTTTGGGAAAATTTATGAAATTTTAAAAAATTATTTTTGAAATTTTCTTTCAAAAATTTTAAAGTTTTTTGAAAAATAAATAATATACAAAAAAAACTTTGAAAATTCCTCAAAAATTTTTTTTTCCATCACATTTTTTTTTTTAAAAAATACCTGAAGCATTAAAAAAAATCAAAAAATATGGTAAAATGATACTGCATTTTTAAAAACGTTTTGGAGCATTTAAACCCACTTTTCAGAAAAACCCGTTTTTTTTTAAGCAAAAATTTTTTATTGATTTTCCAAGTTTTTTCCCCAGAATTCCCGCGGGAAATTTTAAATTTTATGCTCAAAGTAACTTAAATATAAAAAATTTTTGGGGCAGGGAATATGCAAAAAATTTTTTAGGTGTGAAAATCCAAAGTATTTTAGCAAAAAAACAAGGTTTGTTTTTAAAAGGGGTTTTAAAAAGCCCAAATTTGTCGATATATTCCCGTAAAACATCATTTTACTAAATTTTTTTGATTTTTTTTAATGCTTAAGGAAAATTTTAAAAAAAAATATGAAAATTTCTCAAATTTTTTTTTGAATTTCATCAAATTTTTTTTGTTTTTTTTAAAAATTTTTTAATATACTTTTAAAAAGTTGAAAATGCCGAAAAATTTCAATTCATTCATTTTAAAAAATTTTTTAAAAATAAACCCGAAGCATTGGAAAAAAAACGAAAAAATTTTGGTTAAAAAGATGGGGGTATATTTCGCGATTTGGGAAAATTTTTAACACCTTTCAGACAAACCCGATTTTTTTTGCAAAAAAACATGGATTTTTTTTAAATTTTTTTTTTAGATTTCAGAAGGAATTTTAAATTCTAGAGCATTTTTAACATTTTTTAAAATATATTACTTTAAATTTTTTAAAAAGCCCTAAAATTTCTTTGAAATTCAGAAATAATTTTTGAAATTTTCAAATTTTTTTTAAAAATACCTTAAGCTTTTAAAAAAATCCAAAAATAGGTAAAATGATGTTTTAAATGCATATTTTAAAGATTTTGGGGCATTTAGAACACAATTTAGAAAAAACCGATTTTTTTGCTAAAATTTATGATTTTTTTAAACTCTTTTTTCTTTTTTGCAGAAAAACAAAATTAAAAATTTTTTTTGACGTTTAATTTTGTGTTGTGTCAATACACATTACAAGTGTGAAAATCCATGTATTTTAGCTAAAAGTAAGGTTTTCTGAAAATGTTCTAAAATGCTTTCCAAAAACGTGGAAAAAAACATTTAAAAAATTTATTTTACCCCCATTTTTTTGATTTTTTTAAAAGCATCAGGTATTTTTTTAAAAAATTTTGTTAAATTTTTCAAAATTTTCCCGGGAAAATTTTATCGAAATTTTAAGTTTTTTTTTTTTAAAAAAAATGTAATATACGTTAAAAAAGTTTAAAAAAATTTCTCGAAAATTTTTAATTCCATCAGTACATATTTTTTTTTAAAAATTTCATGAAAACATTGAAAAAAAAACGAAATTTTTTTTTTGTGCTTTATATATTTTTTAAAAAAAATTAAAATAAATGATGGGAAATTTAAAAATTTTTAGCAAATTTTTTAAGATTTTTAAGTAAAATTAAAAATTTTTTAATATTTCATATAAATTTTTTAAAAAAACCTGAAGCATTGAAAAAAAGAAAAAAAAGGTAAAATTTAAGCTTTCCCGCAAAATTTCGACTATCTGGAGCATTTAAAAACCCCTTTTTTAGAAAAAAAACCTGGTTTTTTTTTGTTAAAATTTATGGGGTTTTCAAACTTTTTTTATCAGAAATTTCTGATGGAAAATTTAAAATTTTTTGAGGGATTTTCAACATTTTAAAGTAAAATTACATATTTTTCCAAAAGGGGGCCCTAAAATTTTTAATGAAATTCCCGAAATAATTTTGAATATTCATATATTTTTTTTTTTAAAAGCCCAAAAAAAGGGAAAAAAAATAAAAAAATATGGTAAAAAAGTTGTTTTAAAATGCATAAAAATTGACCGATCCGGACATTTAGGGAAAACTTTTTTAAAGCAAAAACCCGATTTTTTAAGGGAAAAACATGGATTTTTTAAAAAATTTTTTCCCCAAATTACTGCTGGAAATTTAAAAATTTTTAACTGAAAGTAAAATTAAATATTAAAGTTTTTAAATGTTGTATTTTTGGGCAAAAAACATTTCAAAATATTTTTTGCTAGAAAGAAGGTTTGTTTTGAAAAGTGTTCAAAACTCCCCCAAACCCTCGAAATATGCAGTAAAACATCATTTTTCCCCTATTTTCGATTTTTTTTAATGCATCAGGTATTTTTTTAAAAAATATTTTAAAAAATTGAAAATTATTTTCCTTGGGGTTTTCATCGAAATTTTATGGGTTTTTTTTAAAAATATGTAACATATTTTAAAATGTTGAAAATTGCTCGAAAATTTCAATTCCATCAGCACATGTTTTTCAAAAATACCCGAAGCATTGAAAAAATCGAAAAAATATGGTAAAATGATACTGTACATTTCGTCGATTTGGAGCATTTCAGACAAACCTGATTTTTTAGCTAGAATTCATGTATTTTCAAACTTTTTGATCAGAATTTCTGCTGGAATTGAATTTTAAGCTGAAAGTAACTTAAATATGACGTTTTAGTGTTGTATTGTGTCAATACACATTTCAAGTGTGAAAATCCATGTATTTTAGCTAGAAAGTAAGGTTTGTCCGAAAAGTCGTCAAAATGATCCAAATCGTCGAAATATGCAGTAAAACATCATTTTACCACATTTTTCGATTTTTTCAATGCATCAGGTATTTTTAAAAAATATGTTAAATATTCAAAAATATTTCTGAATTTCATCGAAATTTTATGGTTTTTTTTTTTTAAATATGTAATATACTTTAAAATGTTGAAAATTGCTCGAAAATTTCAGTTCCATCAGTACATATTTTTTAAAAATACCGGAAGCATTGAAAAAATCGAAAAATATTGTAAAATGATCCTTTACTGCATATTTCGACGATTTGTAGCATTTAGAACACTTTTCATGCAAACCTGATTTTTTAGGTAATATTCATGGATTTTCAATCTTTTTTATCAGAATTACTGATAGAATTGAATTTTAAGCTGAAAGTAACTTAAATATGACGTTTTAGTGTTGTATTGTGTCAATACACATTTCTAGTGTGAAAATCCATGTATTTTAGCTAGAAAGTAAGGTTTGTATGAAAAGTGTTCTAAATGCTCCAAATCGTCGAAATATGCAGTAAAACATCATTTTACCATATTTTTCGATTTTTCAATGCATCAGGTATTTTTAAAAAATATTTTAAATATTCAAAATTATTCCTGAGTTTCATCGAAATTTTATGTTTTTTTTTTAAAAAATATGTAATATATTTTAAAATGTTGAAAATTGCTCGAAATTTTCAATTCCATCAGTATATATTTTTTAAAAATACCTGAAGCATTGAAAAAATCGAAAAAATATGGTAAAATGATACTGCATATTTCGTCGACTTGGAGCATTTAGAACACTTTTCAGAGAAACCTGATTTTTTAGCTAAAATTCGCGGATTTTCAAACTTTTTTATCAGAATTACTGCTGGAATTGAATTTTAAGCTGAAAGTAACTTAAATATGACGTTTTAGTGATGTATTGTATCAATACATATTTCAAGCGTGAAAATCCATGTATTTTATCTAAAAAGTAAGGTTTGTTTGAAAAGTTTTCTAAATGCTCCAAATCGTCGAAGTATGCCGTAAAACATCATTTCACCATATTTTTCGATTTTTTTCAATGCTTCAGGCATTTTTAAAAAATACATGGTGATGAAATTGAAGTTTTCGAGTATCTTTCAACATTTTCAAGTATATTACATATTTTTCAAAAAGCCCATAAAATTTCGATGAAATTCGGAAATAATTTTGAATATTTCATATGATTTTTAAAAATAACTGAAGCATTGAAAAAATTGAAAAAATATTGTAAAATGATGTTTTACTGCATATTTCGACGATCTGGAGCATTTAGAACACTTTTCAGACGAACTTGATTTTTTAGCTAAAATTCATTGATTTTCTCACTTTTTTATCAGAATTACTGATTGAATGAAAATTTTCGAGCATTTTCAACATTTTCAAGTATATTACATATTTTTCAAAAAACCCATAAAATTTCGATGAAATTCAGAAATAATTTTGAATATTTCATATATTTTTCAAAAATACCTGAAGCATTGAAAAAATCGAAAAATATGGTAAAATGACGCTTTACTGCATATTTCGACTATCTGGAGCATTTAGAACACTTTTCAGACAAACCTGGTTTTTTTTAGTTAAAATTCATGGATTTTCAAACTTTTTTATCAGAATTACTGATGGAAATGAAATTTTCAAGCATTTTCAACATTTTAAAGTATATTACATATTTTTCAAAAGCCCATAAAATTTCAATGAAATTCAGAAATAATTTTGAATATATCATATATTTTTTAAAAATTCCTTAAAAACTGAAAAAAAATAAAAAAAATATGGTAAAATGTTGTTTTACTGCATATTTAGACGATCTGGAGCATTTAGAACACTTTTCAAACAAACCTTACTTTTTAGCTAAAATACGTAGATTTCCACACTTGAAATATGTATTTACACAATACTACACTAAAATGTCATATTACCTTACTTTCAGCATAAAATTCAATTCCATCAGTAATTCTGATAAAAAAATTGAAAATCCATGAATTTTAGCTAAAAAATCAGGTTTGTCTGAAAAGTGTTCTAAATGTTCCAAATCGTCGACATATGCAGTAAAATATCATTTCACCATATTTTTCGATTTTTTCAATGCTTCAGGAATTTTTTAAAAAATCTATGATATATTAAAAATTATCTCTGAATTTCATCGAAATTTTATGGGCTTTTGAAAAAATATGTAATATATACTTTAAAATGTTGAAAAATGTTCTAAAATTTCAATTCCATCAGTATATATTTTTTAAAAATACTTGAAGCATTCAAAAAATCGAAAGTATGGTAAAATGATGTTTTGCTGCATATGTCGATGATTTGGAGCATTTCGAACACTTTTCAGACAAACCTGATTTTTTAGCTAAAATTCATGGATTTTGAAATTTTTTTATCAGAATTAGTGCTGGAATTGAATTTTATGCTGAAAGTAACTTAAATATGACATTTTAGCGTAATATTGCGTCAATACATATTTCAAGTGTGAAAATCCATGTATTTTAGCTAAAAAGTAAGGATTGTTTGAAAAGTGTTCTAAATGCTCCAAATCGTCGAAACATGCAGTAAAACATCATTTTACCGTATTTTTCACTTTTTTTCAATGCTTCAGGTATTTTCAAAAAAAAATATGAAACATTCAAAATTATTTCTGAATTTCATAGAAATTTTTTTTCGCTTTTTGAAGAATATGTAATATACTTTAATTTAAAATGTTGATAATTGGTAGAAAATTTCAATTCCATCAGTATATATTTTTTAAAAATACCTGAAGGATTGAAAAAATCGAAAATTATGGTAAAATGATGTTTTACTGCATATTTCGATGATTTGGACCATTTAGAACACTTTTCAGACAAACCTGATTTTCTAGATAAAATTTGTGGATTTTCAAACTTTTTTATCAGAATTACTGCTCTAATTGAATTTTATACTGAAAGTAAGTTAAGTATGACATTTTAGTGTAGTATTGTGTCAATACATATTTCAAGTTTGAAAATCCGTGTATTTTCGCTTAAAAGTAAGGTTTGTTTGAAAAGTGTTCTAAATGCTCCAAATCGTCGAAATATGCAGTAAAAGATCATTTTACCATATTTTTCGTATTTTTCAATGCTTCATGTCTTTTTAAAAAACATATACTGATGGAATTGAAATTTTCGAGCAATTTTCAACATTTTTCAAAAAAAAACATAAAATTTCGATGAAATTCAGATATAATTTTGAATATTTCACATATTTTTTAAAAATACTTGAAGCATTGAAAAAAATCGAAAAATATGGTAAAATGATGTTTTACTGCATATTTCGAAGATTTGGAGCATTTAGAACACTTTTCAAACAAACCTTACTTTTTAGCTAAAATACATGGATTTTCACACTTGAAATATGAATTGACACAATACTATACAAAATGTCATGTTTAAGTTACTTTCAGCATAAAATTCAATTCCAGCAGCAATTCTGATAAAAAAGATTGAAAATCCATGAACTTTAGCTGAAAAATCAGGTTTGTCTGAAAAGTGTTCTAAATGCTCCAAATCGTCGAAATATGCAGTAAAACATCATTTTA
>NW_026509754.1:0-14217 GCF_026875155.1 Cherax quadricarinatus | reverse complement strand
GAAAATTCCCAGATTTTGGGGCCCTTTTTATGTGCATTGGTTTTTCATAGCGTGAGATGGACCGGGTATCAAAGGTATCTGTGCCTTGTGTTTGGTCTTTTTGTTGAGGTTGGAAAGGGAAATGTTTGGGGGGGGGGTTAATTCGAGTTGAGTGTTCTATGTTGTAAAGGTAGAAATAAGTATGGATTTTTGTATGGGGGAGGTTGAGTGTATTAATATTGGTTGGGAGTGTGCTCCTGTTTGAGAATTTGTTATCATTCTAACTCAGCCTTTTGTTGGGTAATTGTGGTTTTGAGATGGTTTTGTTGAGCCCCATGCAAAAATTTCCCCTAGGTGAGATAGGGGTAAAAAAAGAGATGAAAGGGCCAGGAGGGTGACTGTGGAGCATAGTACCGTACTTCGATAGTTCCCTACATTTTGGGAAATTTTCTTAGAAATTTTTTGTATATGTGTATAAAATTTGAGTTTTATCAGGTGGATTCCTAAAAATTTTTCCCTCTTTAGTTTTGTGATGGTATCCGTTTATCTTTTATGTTAAAGGGACTCTGTAGCTTGTTACCAAACTGAATAAAGTAGGTTTTGTCAAGTTTATGTAAGTTTGTTAGTACTCATCCAGGAGTTTTTTCTGTAATTCTATTTAAGATTGGCTAGGTGAGGGGGCTGGGTTGGGAAGACGATGTTTTTTCATCGAAAATTGTTGGTTTGGTAATTTGAAAAGCATTTGGTAGGTATTTATGTAAGGAGAAAGAAAGGGGGCCAAAGGGACATTTCCCCTGTGGGACACCAACGAAATTTGGTTGTGCAGAAGAGTTTGCCCCATTTGCTAAAAATTTGGCTTTGTTGTGAGGTATGACTTGAGGTAGTTGGGGAGGCCCTTTATACCATAGTGTGATAATTTTACGTGGAGCAAGTCAGGTCAATGTATCAAAAGCTTTACGTAAGTCAATGAAGACCCCCTGGGCTTTTTTTTTCTCATTGCAGTGTATATTTTTTCTAGCAGGGGTTATAATGCTCATTATATTTTTATTGGGCCTAATCCAAATTGGCAGGGGTTGATTGTTTTGGGAGAAAAGGTAGGAGTAGATTCTTTTATGAATTAATTTTTCAAAGATTTTTGAAAGGGGTAAGTTGGATTTTGGGCCTATATTATTCAACTCTTTTTGGCTCCTCTTTGTGGATCGGGGTGACCCTTCTATTTTATTACTGTAGGAAGGGTGGAGGATTCAATGGATTTGTTAAAGTGTTGCAATGATTGGTGAAGCACTTGGCACTTTTTTGTATTAAAGGGTGGTAAGGTATTAAATCGATTTTTTTTTGGGGTGTTTTTGCATCTACTTTCAGTTTTTTTGTCAAGGCAGAGTAACTGAAGACAAGCGTAACCCCAAATGGCATTGTATAAGGGCAGAAAAGGGGCCCCGCGAGCCTCAGTATGAACTGTGTTGTCTATACGGGGAACTTCAGTCGGGCCCTTCGTTTTTCTTTATACACTTTTCCCTTCTTTTCCTGACCAGGGGTAAAGGGGTTTCCCAAATTTTTTTCGATAAACCCAAAAGTGATGGGTCCCCATTCAGGACATTAAAATTTATTTACCCTTTCAGTTTATTTTTCGTGCCAAAGAAAATGGCTTCATTTTTCCCAAGGTTAAATGATATTTTGTTGTCAAAACATTTGCTGCATGACTCCAGTTCGTTTTAAAACATTGCTTATCTTGTGGGTCTTTACCTGACACAAAGGGCAATGTCATCTGCATTTGACACTGATGGGCATGTCACTGACATAACATAAAAATATAAGGGACCTAGAATACTACCTTGGGGAACCCCACATTTTCGCAGGGTTCTGTTTCTTTTTTGTTGATTTTGAAAATTTTCTCCTGTGGTTGACTACGGGGCCTTTTGCGGGTCAAAGGTTTACCATCCCTATGGGGTTCCCTTGACATTTCAGTTCAAAGGTAATCCATCGATTAATTGGGAAAGGTCTTTTAGAAAGATCTTCAAACCCCGATTGTAGCATGGGGGAATGTTGTTGTCTTAAGGTCTTTTAATACTTGAGGTACACCGCCCCTCTTAGAATTTTGGATTTTTTTACTAAGTATACTAAAAGGGCCCATAGTTGCGCATCAGCCCACTATTTTTTTGAAGACAGGAATAAAATCTGGCCTCCCTTTAAACCCCCCCGGTACGGTTTTTGGTGATTGATTGATTTATTTTGTGGCAAAGTGATCTTCAATTTGTCACCCAGGGTGTGACCTACACAGTCCACTAACCCCAGGATGTGACCCACACAGTCCCCTAACACCCAGGTGTGCCCCACACCCTCCCCTAACCCCAGGGTGTGACCCACACCCTCACAAAGGTTTGCAAGGTTTGCAACAAAACAGTCCCAGAGCTAAGAGGGATGTCCCACGAGGAGAGGTTAAGGGAAAAACCGACGACATGGAGGGGCAGGGGAAGATAGGGGGGGTCATGATAAGACATACAAAAAAACTGGAGGAATTTACAAGGTGGACAAAGAAGGATGTTCCCCGAGATTGGACCGTAACAAGGGGCACAGTTGGAAGTGAAAACACAGATGAATACAGGTGTTAGGGAATATTTCTTCACCACGAGTAGTCAGTAATGAATAGTTTGGGAAGCGATGTATGGAGGCAGGATCCATACATTCTTTAAGCAGAGGTAAGATAAAGCTCACGGCCCCAGGGAGAGTGACCTAGTAGCGATCATGAAGAGGCGGGGCCGGGCTCGGGGCTCGATCCCCCCAACCCCAAATAGGTGGTACAACCTCAATAGGTGAGACCCCCGGATGTGACCCACACCAGGGCCCCTAAAAACCTAGGATGTGACCCACCCATCCACTAAACCCAGGATGTGACCACACCCGCCCCTAGCACCCAGGATGCCCCCCACACAGTCCACTAACACCCGGATGCCACCCCCCCAGTCCCCTAGCACCAGGATGCCCCCACACCAGTCCCCTAACACCCCGGATGTGACCCCCACCCGTCCACAAAAACCCCGGATGGACCCACACCAGTCCTAAACCCAGGGTGTGACCACACCAGTCCACTAACACCCCGGAGTGACCCACACCAGTCCCCTAAAACCCAGGATGTGACCCAACCATCCCATAACCCCAGGATGTGACCAACCAGTCCACTAACACCCCGGTGCCACCCACCCAGTCCCTAACACCCCGGATACGACCTAACCCGTCCACAACACCCAGGATGGACCCACACCAGTCCACTAACACCCCGGATTACCCACACCCGTCCACTAACATCCGGATGGACCCCCCACCATCCACTAACAAACCCCAAAATGCCCCCCACACCAGTCCACTAACACCCAATTTTTGACCTACACCAGTCCACTAACACCAGGGTTGACCCCACCAGTCCCCTAACACCCAGGATAGGACCCACACCCTCCACTAACACCCTGGATGTGACCCACCCAGCCACAAAAACCCCCGGATGTGACCCACACCCGTCCACTAACACCCGGATGTGACCCCCCGTCCACTAACACCCAGGTGTGACCCACACCCGTCCCCTAACACCCAGGATGCGACCCACCCAGTCCCCTAAACCCCGGATGCGACCCAACCGTCCCCAACCCAGATGTGACCCACACATCCATAACACCCAGGTTTTGACCCCACACCAGTCCCCTAAACCCGGATGCGACCCCACCATCCACTAAAACCCCGGTGCACCCCCCACCCTCCCTAACACCCAGGGTGTGACCACACCATCCACTAACACCCCGGTGGACCCCACCAGTCCCAACACCCCGGATGTACCCACACCAGTCCACTAACACCCAGGATGTGACCCACACCAGTCCCCTAACACCCGGAGCGACCCACACCAGTCCACTAAAAACCCAGGATGCGACCCCACCAGTCATAACACCAGGAGTGACCCACACCAGTCCACTAACACCCCGGTGTGACCCACACCCGTCCACTAACACCCAGGATGCACCCACACCCGTCCACTAAAAACCCCGGGTGCGACCCACACCTCCCTAACCCCCCAGGAGTGACCACACCAGTCCCCCTAACACCCAGGGTGTACCCAACCCGTCCCTAACACCCGGATGTACCCACACCAGTCCACTAACACCCAGGATGTGCCCACACCAGTCCCCTAAAACCCCGGGTGGCCACACCAGTCCACTAAAAACCCAGGTACCTACTTTCTGCTAGGTGAACAGGGCAACGGTGTAAGAAAACCGTCGAAAGTTTCCCTCCCGCGGGGAATCGAACCCGGATCTCCCTGGTGAAGCGAGAGCTTTAGCCTATAACGTAGGTACTTTAAAGGCCCCCTTATTTTTGGTTCCCGTGTGACCTACTGGTGTCCCAGGGTGACCATACGGTGTCCCCCGGGTGACCTTTCTGGTTTTCCAGGGTGACCCATACTGGGTCCCAGGGGGACCCTACTGGGGTTCCAGGGGGAACCATTGGGGTTCCAGGGGCCATCTGGGGTCCCGGGTGACCATACGGTTTTCCAGGGGGAATACTTTTCCCCGGGGGTTTGGGGGTCCCAGGGTGCCCCCACTGGTGTCCCAGGGGGACCATATGGGGGTTTCCCCGGGGACCTACTGGGTCCCAGGGTACCATACTGGTTCCCAGGGTGACCTTTCTGGTGTCCCAGGGTGACCCTATGGGTCCCAGGGTGACCATACTGGTGTCCCCGGGTGACCATAAGGGTCCCAGGGTGGGGCCCGGGGGACCATACTGGTGCCAGGGTGACCAACTGGTGCCCAGGGTGACCATACTGGTGCCCCGGGTGACCAATGGTGTCCCCGGGGACCCTACTGGTTTCCCCCGGGTGACCATACTGTTTCCCAGGGGGACCTTTCGGGTCCCAGGGTGCCCCACTGGTTTGGGTGTCCCCGGGGGACCATACGGTGTCCCAGGGGGACCTATGGTTTTTCCGGGTGACCATACTGGGGTCCCCGGGTGACCCTACTGGTGTCCCCGGGTGACCATATGGGTCCCCGGGGGCCATAAGGGGTCCCCCGGGTATGACCTACTGGTGTCCGGGTGCCATACTGGGGTTCCCAGGGTGACCATACTGGTTGTCCCAGGGGACCCTACTGGTGCCCGGGGGACCATATGGTGTCCCGGGTGACCTTATGGTTCCCCGGGGACCAAACTGGTGTCCCCCGGGTGCCATACTGGGTCCCCGGGTGACCATATGGTGTCCCGGGGACCCTACTGGTTTCCCCCGGGGGACCTACTGGGTCCCAGGGGGCCATTGGTGTCCGGGTGCCATATGGTGTCCCGGGGACCCTACTGGGGTCCCCAAAGGGGACCTACTGGTGTCCAGGGTGACCCTCTGGTGTCCCCGGGTGACCATACTGGGGTCCCAGGGTGACCATATGGTGTCCCCGGGTGACCAAAATGGGGTCCCAGGGGGACCCTACGGTTTTTCCCAGGGTGACCATATGGTGTCCAGGGTGACCCTATGGGGGGTCCCCCGGGGACCATACTGGTTTTCCCCGGTGACCATAAAAGGTGTCCCAGGGGGGACCAATGGTGTCCCCCGGGTGACATACTGGTGTCCCAGGGTGACCATACTGGTTTTCCCAGGGGTGACCATACTGGGTCCCAGGGTGACCATATGGTGTCCCAGGGTGACCATACTGGGTCCCCGGGTGACCTACTGGGGTCCCAGGGTGACCTACTGGGTCCGGGTGGGCCTATGGTGTCCCGGGTGACCTACTGGGGTCCCCGGTGACCATACTGGTGTCCCCGGGGGTACCTCTGGTGTCCCAGGGGGTTGACCATACTGGGGTCCCAGGGGGACCATACTGGTGTCCAGGGTGACCATACTGGTGTCCCGGGGGGACCTTGGTGTCCCGGGGTGCCATACTGGTGTCCCAGGGTGACCCTAAAAGGTGTCCCCGGGGGACCTCTGGTGTCCAGGGTGACCTTTCTGGGTCCAGGGGACCTATGGTCCCCGGGTGACCATACTGGTTTCCCCCGGGGGGACCATTGGTGTCCCAGGGTGACCATACTGGTCCCAAGTCCTTTTGCTCAATATTTTCCCATGACCAAAAATTTTCCAGGACATAATTTTTGGGGGTTCCATATTTTTATAAAAACTAAATTTTATACTGAACAACCTTTTTATACGGACAAATTGGTGTTAACTATTAGGGGGAAAATAAAGGGGCGAAAAGTTCGAAGGCAAATCTTTTTACATACAAAAAATGAGTTTTTTCCCCCAAATGGGACCAAACGTAAAGGACCCACCCAGGGCCCTACCCCTCCTCTTTACTTCAAAAAATGGGGACCTAACCCCCAGGTTAAAAAAACTTTGGGGGGGAAAAATAAAGGGTACTTAACCGGGAGGGGGCCTCCCTAACAAAACCCCCCCCTTCAAAAAATTTAAAAATTAAAATTATGGGGAAGGGGGTACACCGTAAATTTTTTGGTTTATACAAAACACTTATGGGGAAAAGGGAAATGGAAAGGGAATTTTCCCCCCGGCTTAATAGGAAAAAAGGAACACAATCCAAAAAATTTCCTAAAAATTTAAGAACCTTTTCCCAAAAAAATCAAACATTCCCTTTTCAAAATACATCTAAAGAAAAAACCAAAAACCTTTACCCTATGTTTTGGAAAAGGCTTTTCCGGCTTTTATGGAACTGGTACTTAAAGAAAAAGGCCCTTTTACTAAAAAATTTCGGGAACAGGCAAAGGGGGGGGGGGCCCAGGATTGTTTGCCAAAACCAGCCAATAGTAGTGGAAGTTTTTTAAAAAGGGCAACCCAAAATACGTTACTAAATATCAAAAATCCCCGCAATTTAGGAACCTGTTTTAAAAAAAAAAAATTTTCCCTCCTAACATCTTCCCCTTTTTTAATTAAGGCCCCAAAAAGAGAAAAACAAAAAATATTTTCAAAAAACCGGGGACTTGTGCCCCAACCAAAGGGAAATTCGCCTTCAATTTTTAAAACCCAAATTTAAAGATAAATGGGAAAAACGAACCCCATATTTCCCAAAAAGGGTTAAAACCTATAAAAAAATTACAGATACAAACAAAGGGGGGGGGTGGGGGCCTGGGCATCCCCGGGGGTTTACCTTTCAAAAAAAAACTGGGGCCAATCCAATTAACCGTAAGGGAAGTTTTTTAAGAAACGCCCCCCCCCAAAAACCTAGCAGTTTAACTCGGGGCCCCGAAAGGCCCAAATTCCAAAAAAAGGAAGTTTTTAAATTGGGCCCCGTCCCTTTGGGGGAAAAAAAACAACGGGTTTCAAAATCTGAAAAAGGGGGACACTTGGGAAAAATGAAAAGGAATTAAGCAAAAAATTTTGGAGTAAACCGGGAAAAACAAAAACTTATAAAAAATCAAAAAACCCAAAGACTTTTTAAATCTCTGCACAAAATTTTAAATTTAAACAGCATATAATAGAGCCTACTAGACTGGGAGAATACACTGACCTTCTCTTACACTAACAATTTATGATCGATAAGAAATGTCACATATCAAAAACAATATACTCAGATCACAACATAATTGAGGATTCGACATGTATGCGTGGAGCCCACAGACCGACAAAATTGGACTAGTCACGAGGGGGAGCATTCACAAATTCAACTTCAATAACAAAAAATACATAAAGTTTGGGACCAAGTTAACCAAGTTCCTAAACCGATATAAGCTGAGGGAAGATATACTAAGCCTATTCTATATACTAAGCAACCACGACCCAAACGTATGGGCCTAGAACAGATTAATCGGAGGCATCGATGTATGCAACAAGGCTTATTTCCTCTATGAAAAAAGGAGGGTAGATGTAAAATAGAAAGAGACAGGCGCTCCCTTTACAGGCGACGGAAGAAAAAGAATAAACAGGGCAGCAGAGGCGGCTGAAAAAGAGGTCATATATCTGAATGCGAGGGAGACACTGGTCAGAGAAATAGCAAGCATGAACTTAAGCTAAAAGAATCCTTTAGGATTCAGGAAATCGCGGGAAGAACTAAAGCTATAAATGAAATCGAAAGAAAGATAACCAAAGTATTTTTCTCTATGCAATTCAAAATCGAGAACAAGTCCAGTATTGGGCTCTACTTAAACCAAGGATGGGTCCTACACATATGACAGCAAGGGGAAATGAGTGAGTACTCAGTCCCATATGACTCAGTTTTTAGCAAGCCAGCCGGCTAACCAGACTGGAGGAGACGAATATCAAAATGAGTATTATATATTTTAATTTTTTATGAGAGAGCCACAAAATTTGATTTAAACACACTATCCGATGTTATCCTGACGCTAATGGACTTCGAACAGGGCGGATAAATGAACATTGCCCATGCACTCTGCCCCAGGGCCAGACTCATGGACTCTGTGTTTCAATCAAGAAACTGCAAGAAGCCCTATCACGAGCCTTTTCCATCCTATGGAGAGGGAGCATGGCATGGACATCGGGGGTGTTCGTCCCTCAGTTACTAAAAACAAACAAGACATAGCCCCCACTCCGCAAGGGGGGCAGTAAGGCAGTAAAGCAACAGCAAAGAACTACAGACCAATAGCACTAACATCCCATATCATAAAAAATCTTTGTGATAAGGGTCCTAGAAGCAAGATCAACCCATCTAGAAAACCCTTCAGTAGAAAACCCATCAGTTACAAAACCCAGGGCGGTCAACATGGGTTTAGTTTAGATAAGGTCCCTCTTGTCTGTCTCAACTATTGGAATCACTACGACAGGTCCTAATCACTAGAAGACAAAAAAGAATGCAGATGTAATATAATACAGACTTTGCAAAAGCCTTACGACAAGTGTGACCAGGGCGCACGTTATACTGCACAAAAATGGCGCTAAAGGAATAACAGGAAAAGTCGGGCGAGGATCTATAATTTCCTCACTAACAGACACAGAGAGTAGTCGTCACAGAGTAAAGTCCGAGGCAGCTAACGGATGGAAATGAATGAGGATGAAAAGCTCTGTTCCAAAGGCACAGTTACTAGACTCCCATATTGTTCTCATCCTCTTATCCGACCCATAGATCAAGGGATGTCAGCCACAGCACCGTGTCTTCCTTTGAGATGAACCCGTAATCTGCATGAACAGTGTCTTTCCATTGCAGACACTGCAAGCGCTCCAGCGGCGGAGACATCAACCAAATTTTCAGTGGGCTGCAGCAATCCAATATGAAGTTTTCAACGGATGAAAAATTTCAATTAATCAGATATATGGTAAACATGAGGGAAAATTATTAAATCTTCATCAGAGTACAAAAACAAATTCTGGCCACAAACATAGAGCGCCGAAACACCAACTTCAAAGACTTGGGAGTGATTATGTCGGAGGATCTCACCTTCAAGGACCCATAAACTTATTGTATCAATTGCATCCTGCTAGAAAAAATGAAGGATGGATAATGAGAACCTTCAAAACTAGGGAGGCCAGCCCATCATGATGACACTCTTCAGGTCACTTGTGTTCAGCAGGCTGGAATATTGCTGCACTCTAACAGCACCTTTAAGGCTGAGTGAAAAATTGCCGACCTAGAAAATGTTCAGAGAACTTTCCACGGCGCGCTTTTACGGAGATAAAACACCTCAATTACTGGGATCGCTAGAGGTTTTCTAAACCTGTATTCCCTGGAACGCAGGAGGGGAGGGAGATACATGATTATATTACACCTGGAAAAATCCTAGAGGGACTAGTACGAAACTTGCACAAGAAAATCAATACACTACGAAAGGCAAAGACTTGGCAGACGGATGCACCATCACCCCAATGAAAGCAGGGGTTTTGTCACTAGCACGTTAAGAGACCATACAATAAGTGTCAGGGGCCCGAGATCTGTTCAAACTACCCCCAGGCACACATTAAGGGGGGCCATTACAAAACAGACGCCCCTGGCAATCTTTCAAGGCTGGCACTGGCAAGCACCTAAAGTCAGTTCTGATCAGCCGGGCTGTGGGCTCGTACGTTGGGGTTTGTTCTGCGTTGCAGCCAGCAGCAACAGCACTGGTTGATCAGGCGCTGGATATCCACCAGAGGCCTGGTCACAGACCGGGCCCCGCCCCCGCGGGGGCGTGCCCCGAAAACTCTCTCCAGATATGGCTCCAGATTATGGCTCCAGATTATGGCCTGAGTGACTTATTTACCATTGGGGGTCCTTTACCTTTTTTTTATAATATAAGGTTTAATATTTTTCTTATTATTCTACAAAATGAAGATAGATCTTATTTCATACTTAAAGACTAATCTACTACTCGAAGGTCATTAAAGACTATCTACAATTAGAGGATGTCATTACTAGGAACTAAGGTAAAAATTTAACACGTATGTTAGCTCTAAAAAATAGAAAATCATTCCCTCCCTTTCTGTAGCTACATTCTATAGAACCTTTTGGCACTTTCTTAAACTGGTTCTGCTATGACTGGCTTTGACATGCTGCAGTGAGTCTGTTCCATTCTTTTATTGCTGTACAATAAAAGGTGTTTGAAGCCTGGCCACTGGATGGGTGGGTGCCTGGGAGTACTCAAAGTTCGTGCTCTTCCCCCTAGTACTATGATTGCTTTGGTTCCCACTTGACAAATTGACTGAAAGGGGGAAAAAGGGCAAGGACTAATTCTGGACATTGTTCCGTGAGCAATTTTATAAACATGATTTAGCTTCAGTTGTTTTTACTCTGTCTTTTCAACATTCTGCTTATCCAACCTGCCTGTAAATTCATCCTGGCCTACATGTTCTCGTGGTCCCAGCCCCAGATGAATCTTACGATTTTGTTCTGGGTGTGATTTGCAGAGTCAATCTTTCGTTTTTTTTGTCAAGGCAGGAGCAGAGTACAGAGTACCAAGAAAGAGCAATCCATAATCCTTATGGATTGTTGTTATAAGGGCTAGACATAGGGTCCTGCGAGCTCAGTAGGATAGACACTGGGCTTGTCTATACAGGAAAACTTCCAGTCTGGCATTCGCTTTCTTCTACATGTTCCCTATCAATTCTCCTGACATGCATGGGTCAAAGGGGGGATTCCCAAATATAATTTTACTGATGAAACCAAAAGTGATGGGCTCCCTTATTACATTGAACATTAAAATTATTTACCCTCTCAGTTTATGTTTCTGCCAAAGAGATTGGCTTCGTTTTTTCCCATAGGTGTAATGATAGTTTGTTGTCTACTAACCATTTGCTGCTTGACTCCAGTTCCAAGTGTTAAAACATTTAGCAATTTCTGTGGGGTCTTTACCCTGACACTAACAGAGCACTGTCATATGCATATAGTAGGAATTTGCACTTGACACTGATAGGCTTATCATTGACATAACATAAGAATAATAAGGGACCCAGAATATACCTTGGGGAACTTCCACATGTTATCGGCAGGGGTTTGATTCTGTTTTGTTGATTTGACTATTTTGTCTCCGTTGCTAAGGTAGGACTTAAACAGTCTACCAGAACCTATTTACCAAATAGGCTTGATAGTTTATTACATAATATATTGATGGTTGACAGTATCGAAGGCCTCCTTTTGGCAGGTCTAAACCCCCCCCGGTTTACCATCATCCTATGAGGTTCCCCTTTGACATCTTCAGGTTCTCAGGTAATCCATCAGATTAATAAGGGGGTGTCGGTTGAGTTAGGATCTTCTAAGCCCGATTGACAGCTATGGAAGAGGTTGTTGTCATTTACAGGTACTTAATACTTGAGAATACACCGCCCTCTCTACAATTTTAGATAATTATACTGAGTATACTACAAGCCTATAGTTGATACATCAGACTCCTACATTTTTCTTGATGATAGAGTAACTCTGGCCTCTTGTACCCTCCGCGTACGGTATTAGTGGTGATTGATAGATTTATTTATGTGCAATAGGGTTTGGGACAGTTCTAGAAGCACATCTTTTAGGATTTTAGAAGGGATGGTAGCTGGGCCGGTGCTCTTAGTTGGGTTTTACTGCTTTGTTCTTTTTGAATAAGTCATGAGATCACACTTACTAGTTGAGAACTGTTTCTGGGGGTTACCCCTTTATTGGTAATAGTATGTTTGAAATTATCAGAGTCTGTGTTAAAGGTATTTGATACAGGCTGGTTAGTTACTATTCTAGTGTTGATGCAACAGATGTGTAGTAGGAATTAAAGCAAATTTGCTACCTTAGGATGTTTTCGTTGGTGGCTTACCTCATTATCGATAGTGAGTACTATGTTTAGACCTATCTACTGGCTTATGGCTATACCCCAACTGTTTTAGTTGTTGCCAGAGCTTTCTGGGGGTTTTATGTTATACTCTTCAATTTTGAGCAGTAGTGCTTTGCCTTTGCTCCTTTTATAAGTCTCTGTACTCTGTTCCTCACCCTTTGAATCATTTAGGGCTGCAAATATCTGTCTGTTTGCTTTTAATTCTTTTTTAGCAGCTGGTCTCGAATTTCATAATATCTAATATCTGAACATTAAAATGTATAAAAGATCCCGACAGGTTGTTAGTAAAGACACATATGCAACAGTTAGGTATCTTTATTATGGAAACGTTTCGCCTACACCAGTAGGCTTCTTCAGTCAAGTACAGAAAAAGTTGATAGAAGCAGAAGATACTTGAGACGATGAATCAGTTCCATCACCCTTTTAAAGTTTTGAGGTGTGTCAGTCCCTCAGTCTGGAGAAAGTGCATTGTTCCATAGTATGAAAAACAATATGGATGACAGTGACAGGATGGAGCTTTTTATAGCGGCTCAAGAGGTGAGACGTAGGTCACTAGGAGAGGTAAGACTCAGATGTTGAGAAGTCAGGTCCATTCTCAAATCCAGCCCCTCTCACTAGTGGAAGTTGTCGAAGTTGATTGCACGTCTGTACCAAGATACTTGTGTTGCAGTGTCTGACAGATTGAACTTTAAAAATGGTATAAAATTACCGCAGGTTGTTAGGTAAAGGACACATATGAAACAGTTAGGTATCTTTATTATGAAACGTTTCGCCTACACGTAGGTTCTTCAGTCAAGTACAGAAAGTTGATGAAGAAGAAGATGTTTGAAGCGATGAAATCAGTCCTCACCCTTTTTAAAGTTTTGGGTGGTCCCCCCTCAGCAGTCCCGCAGTTTTTACCTCTTCTAGTGCCCTACGTCTCCCCTCTTGGCGTAAAAAAAAGGGTTCCGTCCTTCTTTACTAGTTTAATACATGGAACAAGCTCTTCTCCAGAGGGGGATGACCACCTAAAAATTTAAGGGTGATGGACTGATTACATCGTCTTAAAGTATTCTCTTTATAATTTTTTGTATTTGATGAAGAAGCCTACTGTGTAGGCGAAAACGTTTCATAATAAAGATACCAAAGTTGCTATGTGTTTACCTAAAAACCCTGTGGGTTTTTATCCATTTTAATGTTCAATCTGTCAGACCGCAACACGGGGGGTTATCTTGGTACAGAGTGAAACAATTCGACAACTTCCACTGTGAGAGGGGCTGGATTTGAGAAAGGCCTGACTTCTCAACATCTGAGTTCTTACCTCTCCCATGGCCTACGTCTCCCCCTTTTGGGGCTATAAAAAGCTCCATCCCGTACTTTTCTACATATTGTTTCATACTATGGAAAATTCTTCCCGATGAGGGGCTGACCACCTCAAAAAATTTAAGGGTGTGGACGATTAAGTCTTCAAAGTTTTCTGCTTCTACAACTTTTCGTACTTTATGAAAAAGCCTACTGTGAGGCAAACGTTTTAAATAAAGTCCTAAATGTTGCTATGTGTCTTCCAACAACCCGTCGGGTTTTTTTCCCTTTTAAAGTTCCTGGGTGGTTGTTGTTACCCAACCTACTACCAAGGATGGTGTTTTCCCCCCTGGGTGGTTGCCCACAACTACTACCACAGGATGGTAGTACCTCCTGGGTGGTTGTTGTCTCCAACTACTACCAAGGATGGTAGTACCTCCTGGGGGGTTGCTACCAAAACCCACTACCACAGGATGGTAGTCCTCCCTGGGTGGTTGTTTTTACCAACCTACTACCACAGGTGGTAGTACCTCCCCGGGTGGGTTTTTGTCTACCAACCTTAAAAACAGGATGGGTACCCCCTGGGCGGCTGCTGTCTACCAACCTACTACCCCGGATGGTGACCCCTGGTGGTTGCCTCCAAACCTACTCCCCAGGAGGTAGTACCCCCCGGGTGGTTGTTGTCTACCCAAACCACTCCCAAAGGGGGGTAGACCTCCTGGGTGGTTGTTGTCTACCCAACCCACTACCACAGGAGGT
>NW_026509753.1:0-14492 GCF_026875155.1 Cherax quadricarinatus | reverse complement strand
TTTTCATTTTAATACAGGCGCAAGTTTTTTTTTTCATCTTAATTAAATGTTTTGATTGGCTCAGTGACTCCTGGGAGCAGGAATGGCAGGTAGCAAACTTCAGTCACGTTCCCAGTCGTATTAATTTACCTAGGTTTAACTAAAAAAAAAAAACATACTGCACTTATAGACCCTTTGTCCAGGACCTATACTAGTCGGCTAACACTAGGTATCTATTTACCAGTAGTGTTTGGAGGAGTCATTTCGATTTGCCCACTCGAACCGACCTGTTTTTTTTTTTCAGTTGCGAGTTCAATGCCCAGTAGTGAGGGAGCAGAGGGAAGCTGCAGTCGGGCAACAGTGATGTTATTTGCCAAACAGTTGGAGTGAGCAGCCATATGTATTGACATTAATGTGAATGCGTCGTTGGTGCATGAGTGGTGACATGACGAGGCTGTGCATATGTAGTGACGTCAACAAAAACTAGGTTCACTGTAACGACCCCCCGAACCTCATGCCTCTTGGTAGTATTTCCCAATAGGCATTCCAGAAATGCTGTTACGAAATCTTTCTTTACTCAACATACAACACAGTCACACCTATCTTTGCATATTATAAATATAGAAGCTTTAACCGAACGCTCCGACTCTTCCTGGAGAGCTGTTATAGGACAGAGTACAAGAAATAAGTATCTTTTTGATATACCACGTTTTTTGACTCAACCTAAGAATTCATCCAAATAATGGTCCCTGAAATTTGGAACTTCTTACTGTAAGATGCAGAAAGTTCCCCACCTGACAAGCTTTCAAAATATAGTTAAAGAGCAACTCTTTAATCTGACCCAGATTCTGCAAAGATTTGAATATTTACTTCAGTTATATATCCTTTATTTATGACCATCTTCCACTTATACATCCCTGATGTATTTAATTTAGTTGAGAGAGAGAGAGAGAGAGAGAGAGAGAGAATCCCATGCATATGCAGACGACTGTACACTGACATTCACTTATCCAAGAGAAGAAATGCCAGCTGCTCTAAGCTACATCAATCACCAGCTAAGAGCTATATCAGCTTGGGGAAATAGATGGCAAGTAACCTTTGCACCTGAGAAACGCGAATGATGATGATCTTTAGGCACAATGATGGTAATGCTGGTGCAGTAGTAAGGATGAATGGGAGGGTGTTGGCACCTGGGGAAGAAGTTGATATCTTTGGGGTGAAATTTGACTCCAAACTGACCATGAAGAATCATGTTGTAAATCTTGCAAACAAGGCAGCCAGGAAGCTTACACCACTTCGTCGTATCTCGCATCTGCTTGACAGTAGGGGTTGCAAGATTCTGTACGAGGCACAAGTACGCTCACACCTTGAGTATGCTCCACTTTCTTGGTTTGCCTGCCCCCCTCTAATCTGCGACTGCTTGACAGAGTAGAGAACAGAGCAAGACGTCTCATCTCTCGCCTGGACCCATCCTGGATAGATCTGTCATTTCAGCAGAGCCTTCAACACGGAGGGATGTAGATGGCCTTACTGTTATGTTACAAGGCCAATATTGTCAAAGTACCACACTTGATCCACTTCGAGGGCAGCGTGGTGAAACAAGCTTTTATGCCACAAGACGGGCAGAAAGCAGCAACTTCACTTTGGCTGTACCCTTCTCCAGAACATCAATCCATCTGAGATGATATATACCCAGGATGACTCGAGTCTGGAACACATTCGTACAGCAT
The DNA here is from genome assembly GCF_026875155.1 of Cherax quadricarinatus. NCBI lineage: Eukaryota > Metazoa > Arthropoda > Malacostraca > Decapoda > Parastacidae > Cherax > Cherax quadricarinatus. Next base: position 12,783 of record NW_026509753.1, on the reverse strand, counting down.
AATGATGTCAACGAGATAAAGTCAGTTGATCAAATGAAAATGCTGGCCCACAGATGGCTCCAACTTCATCCTGTTCCCTACTTGTATGTCTCATAACAATAAAAATGCTTTCAAATAAGCTGATGTAGGTAACAGCTCTTAGCTTGCCAATAAAGTTAGGAATCCTTAACCTGTAAATAGCTTGTCAATAAAGCTACCGGTGGCCTGGTGGCTAAAGCTCCCGCTTCACACACGGAGGGCCCGGGTTCGATTCCCGGCGGGTGGAAACATTTCGACACGTTTCCTTACACCTGTTGTCCTGTTCACCTAACAGCAAATAGGTACCTGGGTGTTAGTCGACTGGTGTGGGTCGCATCCTGGGGGACAAGATTAAGGACCCCAATGGAAATAAGTTAGACAGTCCTCGATGACGCACTGACTTTCTTGGGTTATCCTGGGTGGCTAATCCTCCGGGGTTAAAAATCCGAACGAAATCTTATCTTATCTTAACCTTGTCAAACCCTGTGTAAAGAGAGAGAGAGAGAGAGAGAGAGAGAGAGAGAGAGAGAGAGAGAGAGAGAGAGAGAGAGAGAGAGAGAGAGAGAGAGAGAGACAGACAGACAGACAGACAGACAGACAGACAGACAGACCCAGAACACCTTCGATGAAGGTCACACGTCAACTGGTTGGTCAACTGTTTTGAAGCGTCTGAATTCTCGCCTAGCTCTTCCCACAGCCATGGTTGCCAACCCTCCTTTCATCACATATGTATATTTCTCATTTTTAAACATTAGCTAAGTCCACTGAAGTGGACCCAATTTTGTGAGAACGCCCCTTCATGTTTTCTTTTCAAATAGTTGATGAAGAGTAATTTTATATTTTATTTTCAGATTCTAATCCAACCATGAGTAAAATATTTGAAAGTGGTTGTAGCAAGCACAAGAGAAAGAGACTTGAAAATATGGTAAAGAAGTAAGACCAATCACTGCTTTCTTGCATCAGCCACTGACAGAAGCAACAAGTGTCAGCGGTGCCACAGATACTTAGGTACTAACACAAGGAAATCAGTGTGTTGGAGCTATCCTGCCAACTACTAGCATTCAACCAGAAGAAAACTTCCCTGAAACTGAGACAGCGAAGAAAGACGATGAACAGAAAGCTGATTATGAGAAAGCAGTCATAATGCCGGCTCAAAATTAAAATATAGAACTAATTCAAAAGTCACTTACCGGACAGAGAGGCTCAAGAGCCACAAGAAAATAATGTGGATAGTCTGGACACCTGGTAAAGTAGACCAAGTCCAAGCTATTCCACAGATATAGATGATGCTAAACATACATCTACTATAACAGACGATGGTTTATGGACAGAATTATTACATAAGGAAGATACACAAATAGCCCGCACATAAAAGACAGAAGCTTACGACGACGTTTCGGTCCGACTTGGACCATTGACAAAGTCACTTTGTCAATGGTCCAAGTCGGACCGAAACGTCGTCGTAAGCTTCTGTCTTTTATGTGCGGGTTATTTGTGTATCGTTCCAGTCACGGTATTGTGCCTTTTTGTTATTTATTTACATAAGGAAGTATACTATTGGATAGAGACGGCTCCCTCTCAAATTCAGCATCCTTGTGGACCATTTTTAAATTATAAGTAAGTTTACAAGAAGCAATCCAGGTTTTGCACGAAATCTCTTTTTTATTCAACAAAAGTTAATGGGGTAATACATAATCAAGATTGGCTTGTGTATTATCCCTCAAAAGGCAAGACTTACTGCTTTATAAACTTTCCAAACCCTGCATCATCTGCTACAGCTGTAGCTTGTGAAGGGTTTGATGGCTGGCAAAACTCTTATCCAAGGTCTTTTTCAAGCCTCAAAAGAATTCAAAATAAATTAAGGGCCACAGTGTCTCATGAGATGTTGTCCGCTCTAAGTATTCTGCGCATTGAAAATGAAACTCTAGTTTTTAGTTTAATATGTTTATTATGCACCCCATACCCATCCTGTGGGCGGTAGTCATAAGATTACAGAGGTACATAATTGGTCCAGGGACTGGACTCCAAAGTTTTGATAGCTGAGCAAGTTACAGAGGTAATGAACTCACAATTTACAAAGGTAATGAACTCACAATTTACAAAGGTAATGAACTCACAATTTACAAAGGTAATGAACTCCAGGTAGGTCTGGTCACAATCATGACAAGTTACAAAGGGTATTTAAGAAAACAGGGTACGTAATGGGTCAGGGCGGGCCCCCCCAAAGTTTTGATAGCTGAACGGTAAAAGGTAGAGCTAAAAGTTAAAAAAGGAAATGAATTTCTGTAGAATGGTTACTTACGTTTTACATGGTACGTCATGAAAAAAAATTATGAGTAATGAGCAATTAAAGAGTAATGAGTTTTGGTGCAAATTTTTGATTGTTGAGTAATCACACACAAACACAACCACACAACAACACACAACACACACACACACACACACCACAACACCACCCACACACACACAACACACACACTTATTTTAATTCTTTTTTATGCACCCCATACCATCCTGTGGGCGGTAGTCAAAAGTTAAAAAGGTACAAAAGGGGTCCAGTGACGGACCCAAAGTTATGATGTAAAATATTTCAAAGGTAATGAACCCCAGGTAGATTGGTCACAATCATGACAAGTTACAGAGGTAATAAATCGTTCACTCCTTACATGGTTACGCATGAGCAAATTACAAAGTAATGAAAAAAGTACATCCACCCCTGGGCCCAATTTTAATGAGTTATAATTAAAAATATTAAGGGATTTCACCCACACTAGCGCGCGCGCCTAACACACGGGGCGCACCCCGGGAAATGTGACAGAGCGTACAATATATTCCCTGGAGTTTACCTGGAGAGATTCCCGGGGGTAAACGCCCCCGGGGCCCCGGGTCTGTGCCCGGGCCCTCCTGGTGGATCAGAGCTATAACCCAGTTGTGATGAATGTTTGAAAAAACGAAAAGTGAAGTTTGAGACACTTATGCGATATGGGTTTCCCTATTCAGGAAACGTTTCGCCCACAGGGGCTTCATCGCCAATACAAAGGGGAAGGCGTAAGGAGAGGAGGAGAATGGGTAATCAGCCCCTCAACCTGGAGTCGATGTGTTCAGTCCATCAATCGGGTAAAATTACAATTTAAAAGATTGATGGTGAACACCCTGTTTTTTTGGGGGGTTGGTGCTGTCTCCCAAAGGGTCTTTTGCTTTCGTAGTGAGGTTTTCGTGTGCAAGTTCGGTACTAGCCCCTCTGGGAATTTTCGGTGTTATAATCATGTATCTCCCTCCTGCTTTTCCAGGGATTACAGGTTTGGGAACCCTCAAGCGCCCAATAATTGGGGTTTGTTTTATCTCTTTATCGGCGTGAAAGTTCTTGTAATTTTCTGGGCGGCAATTTCCCCGCCTTAAAAGGTGCTGTTAGGTGCAGATTTTTCCCCCTAGATAGAACAAAGTGACCTGAAGGTGTCATCATGGGCTTGGCCCCCCTAGTTTTAAAGGGTTTCCCATTTCACCCTGTCTTTTTTTCTAGCAGATGCGATTGATACAATGTTAGGGTCTTAAAGGTGAGACCCTCCGACATGATCATCCAGGTCTTTGACGTTGTTTTTTTCGCTTATTTTTTGGCCAGAATTTGTTTTGTCTTGATGAAGATTTAAATTTTCCCCATGTTTCCATTTGAGTAATTGAAATTTTTCATCGTTGAATTCATTTGTTTTCTGCAGCCACTGAAAAAAATTTGGTTGATGCCCCCTGGAGCCTTGCAGTGTTGCCAAGGGAAGAACTGTCATGCAGGTCGGGTGTCATCTGTACACACAAGGACGCACACCCAACACCAACCCCACAACCCAAAACCCCACACACACACACCCCAAACCCCCAAAAACCCACAACCCCCTACCCACCCACAACCACCACCCCCACGCAACCAAAACCCACACACCCCACACAACCCACACACGCAACACCACACACACAACACACACACACACACCACACAAACACACACACACGCACACCCTCACCACCCGCACACACACCTCCACAACCCCCACACACACCACCCTCCCCACACACCACACAGCACACACTCACCCACACACGCATCAACACACCCGCCACACACACAAACAACAAACAACACACACACACACACACACACACCACACACACAACACCCACACCCCCACCACACAAAACCACCCCCCCCAACACCCACCCACCCCACGCCACACACCACCCCACACCACCCACACACCCACCCCACACCACCAACACCCCACACCACACACCACCCACAACCCCCCACACACACCAACACCCCCACACACACCACCACACCACACACAAAAACCCCCACACCACAACACACACCCCCAACCCCACACCACACACAAACCCACACACCCACCACACACACACCACACACACCCCCACACACACCACCCCACCCCCCAAACAACCCACACACACACACCCACAACCCAAACACACACACAAAACCCCACCCACACACCCCACCCCACAACCACACACACACCACACCACACCCCCACACACACCCAACACACACCACACACACCCCACACACACACCACACACACACAACACACCACCACCCCACACACACACACACAAACACCACACAACCACAAACACACACACACAACCAACACACACACACCCCCCTGACCACCCCCGACACACACCCTGCCCAAAACCCCCTGACACACACACCCCCAACACACCACACACACACACACAAACACACCACACACACACCCCAAACACACACACAACACACAACACACAACATACCTACACACACTTACCACACACCACCCCTACCCACACTACACAACCACACCTCACACACACACACCTACACACGGAAAAAATGGTAACAACACACACACCTAAAACACACACACACACACACACACACACACACCCCAACCTCAACGGGCCAGTGTCTAATCGACATGTCCCCTAGGACAAAATGGTAACTAACCACCCTCACACACATCCACACACAAAACCCTCACACACACCCACACCCCACACACACACACACACACACACACACACACACACACACACACACACACACACACACACCCCACAACACACACACACACACACACACACACACGGCCTGACGACACTGGGGACAGGAGGGTCAGGGGAGACATGATAACCCAAACATATAAAATACTGCGTGGAATAGACAAGGTGGACAAGGACAGGATGTTCCAGGGGGGACACAGAAACAAGAGGCCAAAATTTGGGAAGTTGAAGACAAAAAAGAGTCAGAGAGATAGTAGGAAGTATTTCTTCAGTCATAGAGTTGTAAGGCAGTGGAATAGCCTAGAAAATGACGTAGTGGAGGCAGGAACCATACACATTTTAAGACGAGGTTTGATAAGCTCATGGAGCGGGGAGAGATAGGGTCTAGTAGCAACCGGTGAAGAGGCGGGGCCAGGAGCTAGGACTGACCCCTGCAACCACAAATAGGTGAGTACAAATAGGTGAGTACACACACACACATGAAAACATGTGGTAATGCTTTATTTACAGCTAGCAAAGTCAGGGTATTTCTCCAGAATGGTCTGCAATATACCACTGTGGATAAAATATTTTTTGCCATTTCTTGAACATTTCTGAGTGAGTTGTTTTTTAAATTCATTAATTTGATCACACTCCAGTACATAATGACGCAATGTGTGAAATAGTCCATCTGGCAAAGTTTACATTTCGTTTGGTCTACATCTGGTGGTGGTGATTTAACCTGCCAAAGATACTTGTAACCCAGCCGGAACCGGGCAGTAGTGACATCCAAGAGTCTGCTTATTTTGTTGGATGGCACCATAGACATGTGGCTCCTCCTGCATGATGGAATGATGATAGATGGACTGACTTGTGTCAATGTCCCTAAGTCTTAAGTCAATAAAGTTCATTTGAAGTTCTTTTCCTATTATTGTTCTCAAACTGCTAACTGACAACCAAGATTGTAATCTACCCCTCTTTGAAAGCATTTCAGCCCTTTGCCAATTTATCAGTTCTATCATGCATTTGAAGACCAATGTGAGATGGAATCCACAGCATGTGCACTCTGACTCCACTGTCCACAATCTTACCATATATATGTCTGGCTTCTGACACAAGCATGCCACAATTTATACTTAATGAGTTGAGAGCATTTATGGATGACAGAGAATCAGTTACAATTAAAGTGTCAACCTTAGATACATGGACACATTTGAGTGCAAGGAGTATGGCAAACAGTTCTGTTTGAAGGGTAGAGGCCCAGTTATTGATGCGTGCTCCAATTTCTTTATGAGAGCCATCACTCTGTGTGAACTCTAAGGCACGTGCCTGATAACCCTTTGTTGGCACTGTATAATCTCAGTTACATTGAGGGCGTTCTTCCTACTTCCTGGACCAATAGTCTCATTGTGCCTATCCCTAACCCCAACAGCCTGATACATTTAGGCCGATCTCCTAATAGTTGTCTTTGTAAAACTTTTGAAAGAATGATGCTTAACAGACTGTACTACAGAATCAGACATCAACTTTCCCCCTACCTCTATGGGTTCATGAAAGGTAAAAGTGTGCAGAACTGTATTTCCACCTTTCTCACTGCACACACCTCTACTAGTTTTACCACTTTTTTGATCTAAAATCTGCATTTGATATTGCGAACAAAACCCGTTATACTACATGAACTACCCAAAAAATGAATATTGGTGGTAGCTTACTCTTGCTGGATAATAGGATACTGTCAAATAGAGTATCCTCTGTCCTTTACCAAGGCTTCAGAAGTGATTCTAAAGAAATGTCTTTAGGTACACCGCAGGGAGGAGTTCTTAGTCCCATGCTATTTAAATATTCTGATTAATGCTCTCCTAAATGCTCTACCTGCCTCACCTAAACATATAGCTATAAGCTATGCTGTGTATCATGATCCTTTACAACAGGGCATAAAAAGATAAATACCATTCTTAATGAAGTTCAAGAAAATTTGTAATGACTGGGCCTCATAATATCTTTCTCTAAAACTAAGATATTAACAAGCAAACGACATCACCCACCCATCTATTTGCAGGGTGAAATCATTAGCTACGTTAAAACTTACAGATATCTTGGTGTAGATGTACCCTTTAACAAATCCACTATACCAAAACTAAACAAGAAATGTAAAGCTAGGCTAAATGCTTTTCAAAGCTGTTGCTGGTACAATCCCAACTATGGTGCTAATGTGAGAATCGTGAGAATGATGTACATAGCCTATGTTAGGTCCTTAAATTGATTATGCTTTTCCCCATGTTGATATTAGCTAGAGAAAGTTCTCTCCGACCCTTGGAGTTAATGCAAAAGGGAAGCTCTCAGGATTATTCTTGGCTGTCCCAGATTACAAAAGTTCTTAACATGAGGAAGGAGCTTGGTATTTCTAGTATCAGTGATAGGATTGTTGAAATTAAACCCACTGTACTGGGTTTATTAAAATGTTGAGAAACGAACCAGACACTGTCACAGTGAATCTTACCAAGTGTCTAGAGGTAAATACAACAGATCTAAATGGATTGGAAAACGTGCAATTGCATTAAGTTTTACAACCTGCATGAACTGTATCACTGTAGGCAACAAGAGCATTTCACCCTCCATGGAAGATGTGTTCATTTTAATATACATACCTACAAGTCCCCCCAAGAAGCTCATTGCTAGTAACCCCTTCCTTAAATCTCTTGTTAGAGCAACTGCCCCAAGAAGAAATTTCTCACCTAGCTGGTAGTAACAAGTTATCACAAGTTATATACACTGATGGATCTAAACAGGAGTCTTCTGGCAGGGCTGCATCTGCTCTTGTTGCCACCTCCCTAGTTAAGAACGATAATAAATTTGTTGAGTTAGGCATAAGAATTTAACAACTGGGCGTCTACACTCCCAAACTGAATTGTTTGCAATCCTAATGGCGCTAAAGCTAACCTATGACACTGAGCTTGACTCTATCTCATTACGATTCTATGTCATCATTGAAGGCTCTTGGCTCATTAATGACTCCACAACATGCTCATTGGGGAAGCCGGGTTTAATGATACTAAAAAAATTATGGACAAAGGAATTAATGTACAATTGCTATGGATCCCATCACACATTGGATTACCCCTTCATGATAAAGTTGATATGTTAGCCAAGAAGAGTATCGAGAAGGAGAATGTAGAATATAACTTTGGTATAACTGTGTCTAGCATTAGGAATAATATTAGGAGAGAAGTAAATAATGAAAATGATTGTTTAGGAATGCAGTTAGAAGCCTGAGTAGATCTATAACCCACTATGATAAAAATGAACGTAGATAAGTATGTTTATGGAGCAACTTGCAATGTGAACAGACTGACTGATGCTGTAGTGGCCAGGCTAGGCTTGGTTACAAGTACTTCTGGCAGTTTGGGAGACACACAGAGATGATCAAAACTAATGTAAAAATTTTGTGATCAGGCAAATGGTCACTGTCTTGAACACTATGTGCTTAATTGTCCACTTATTGAGGAATACAGAGACAGACAGTATAAAAACCTATGTGACATGTCAAGATATCTCATTAATGAAAATAAGATACCAGATATACTAAGCAAATTTCCTAAATTTGCTTGTAACAGATAAGTGAACTATAGATATGTAGATATAAATCCATATGTATTCCTGTTAACCCTTTGGGGCCTAGTTCCTAGGCCTTTTGTGTATCCATATGCTCTCGCGCTACCGTCCACAGGATGGATATGGGGTGCACAATAAACTAGCCACTTCGGTGGCAAAATCTAAATCTCTAATCTGTGTGACAACAGCAGCACTACCAGCTGCACCAGTGGACTGGTGAACAGAACCATCGACGTAAATAATTTGTGAAAGAGTGTTCTGTGTGACTAAGTTATCAATACAGCTTAAGGCATCATTTTTGGCTTCAAGACGAAGCTTTGGTTGTGATTTAAGAAGAGTTTTGGGGGGAAATGGAGGAATGGTAGTTTGGAATGGGGTAATATCCCATGGAGCAGGGAAATGTCTCTGTTGTCTAGCTTGATACAGATCATGTAGCTGGTTCATGCGGAGGTCGGTTCCAGTTTTTTCGATCCATCTGGAAGGATGTTCACCAGTGCTGAGGAAAGTTTGGAGGGCTTCTGTGCAGGGGTTTGAATGGGCTAGCCTAAGCATATTGACCCCAATAAGGATATTTCTTTCAGTAACACGATCTCTAATGTTGGAATATTAAGTTCTTTTCCGCATATTTAAAATTTTGGCAGTACGAGGGCATCCCAGGATGATCCTCATTTTCTTCGTTTTGCAGTTTTTTTCCAGCCCTCCAAGCTTCCAGTCAGACAGAGTGCAAGTAGTGGCGCCGCATAATCAACCAATGATCTAATATAAGCAAGATACATCATTTTCACAATTTTAACATTAGCACCATACCTGGGATGAAAACCTGCCACAACTCTAAGTGCTCTCAGCCTTTCTTTGTTTTGGCGACAAAGTCTAGTTACAACAGGTCCAAGTAGTGGAACCTCAAAGCCTAGATACCTGTATCTGCTTACATTCTGAAGAGACCCATCATGCAACTGGATCTGACGAACTGTGCCCTCTCTGCCCAGGAGGACGCCTGTTGAGTATCTTTGTTTATCCCCTGAGATTATTAACCCCAGGCCTGACACGAGGCTAGTACATGATTAAGAATGTTTTGGGTGTTGGAGAATCCGGTAGTGTGAATCATTATGTCATCAGCAAAACTAACCATATAATGATGGGGCTGGCTAGGCATGGCATTAAGTAAGGCATTAATCAAAATGTTGAAAAGGGGGGGACTAAGCACACCTCCCGTGGGGGTTCCTAATTCAAAATCTTTAGTTACACTTCTATGTCCCTGGAACAACACAGACGACTTTCTGTTTGGAAGGTAACCTTTAATCCAGCGGAGAAGCCATCCTCCAACATCCATTCTGGCAAATTCACTAATGAATTACATGTCTGTTGGCTACATCGAAAGCGGATTTAAGGTCAAGGAACGTAGTGTATGAGCTGTCGTGTGCAGGTGAGAAAAGGTGGTTAATGCAAAGATGCACACTCCTTCCATGCATGAAACCATGCAACCGGGGGGGTGACAAGAATTCCTTAATTCTGTGCATAAGACGATTAAGAATCATCCTTTCGAATGTTTTACACAAGCAGCTAGTAAGGGATATTGGGCGAAATGACTTAGCTAATGTTTAAAAATGAGAAATATACATATGTGATGAAAGGAGGGTTGGCAACCATGGCTGTGGGAAGAGCTAGGCGAGATTCAGACGCTTCAAAACAGTTGACCAACCAGTTGACGTGTGACCTTCATCGAAGGTGTTCTGGGTCTCTATCTCTCTCTCTCTCTCTCTCTCTCTCTCTCTCTCTCTCTCTCTCTCTCTCTCTCTCTCTCTCTCTCTCTCTCTCTCTCTCTCTCTCTCTCTCGCTCTCTATTTTACACAGGGTTTGACAAGGTTAAGGATCTGTAGCTTTATTGACAAGCTATTTACAGGTTAAGGATTCCTAACTTTATTGGCAAGCTAAGAGCTGTTACCTACATTCAGCTCATTTGAAAGCATTTTTATTGTTATGAGACATACAAGTAGGGAACAGGATGAAGTTGGAGCCATCTGTGGGCCAGCATTTTCATTTGATCAACTGACTTTATCTCGTTGACATCATTATGCTGTACGAATGTGTTCCAGACTCGAGTCATCCTGGGTATATATCATTCAGATGGATTGATGTTCTGGAGAAGGGTACAGCCAAAGTGAAGTTGCTGCTTTCTGCCCGTCTTGTGGCATAAAAGCTTGTTTCACGCTGCCCTCGAAGTGGATCCAAGTGTGGTACTTTGACAATATTGGCCTTGTACATAACAGTAAGGCCATTCTACATCCCTCCTGTGTTGAAGGCTCTGCTGAAATGACGATCTATCCAGGATGGGTCCAGGCGAGAGATGAGACGTCTTGCTCTGTTCTCTACTCTGTCAAGCAGTCGCAGATTAGAGGGGGGCAGGCAAACCAAGAAAGTGGAGCATACTCAAGGTGTGAGCGTACTTGTGCCTCGTACAGAATCTTGCAACCCCTACTGTCAAGCAGATGCGAGATACGTCGAAGTGGTGTAAGCTTCCTGGCTGCCTGTTTGCAAGATTTACAACATGATTCTTCATGGTCAGTTTGGAGTCAAATTTCACCCCAAAGATATCAACTTCTTCCCCAGGTGCCAACACCCTCCCATTCATCCTTACTACTGCACCAGCATTACCATCATTGTGCCTAGAGATCATCATCATTTGCGTTTCTCAGGTGCAAATGTTACTTGCCATCTATTTCCCCAAGCTGATATAGCTCTTAGCTGGTAATTGATGTAGCTTAGAGCAGCTGGCATTTCTTCTCTTGGATAAGTGAATGTCAGTGTACAGTCGTCTGCATATGCATGGGATTCTCTCTCTCTCTCTCTCTCTCAACTAAATTAAATACATCAGGGATGTATAAGTGGAAGATGGTCATAAATAAAGGATATATAACTGAAGTAAATATTCAAATATATATGACTAACATAAACTTTGCAGAATCTGGGTCAGATTAAAGAGTTGCTCTTTAACTATATTTTGAAGCTTTGTTAGGTGGGGGAACTTTCTGCATCTTACAGTAAGAAGTTCCAAATTTCAGGGACCATTATTTGGATGGAATTCTTAGGTTGAGTCAAAAAACGTGGTATATCAAAAAGATACTTATTTCTTGTACTCTGTCCTATAACAGCTCTCCAGGAAGAGTCGGAGCGTTCGGTTAAAGCTTCTATATTTATAATATGCAAAGTAGTAGGTGTGACTGTGTTGTATGTTGAGTAAAGAAAGATTTCGTAACAGCATTTCTGGAAATGCCTATTGGGAAATACTACCAAGAGGCATGAGGTCGGGGGGTCGTTACAGTGAACCTAGTTTTTGTTGACATCACTACATATGCAACGCCTCGTCATGTCACCACTCATGCACCAACGACGCATTCACATTAATGTCAATACATATGGCTGCTCACTCCAACTGTTTGGCAAAATAACATCACTGTTGCCGGACTGCAGCTTCCTCTGCTCCCTCACTTACTGGGCATTGAACTCGCAACTGAAAAAAAAAAAACAGGTTCGGTTCGAGTGGGCAAATCGAAATGACTCCTCCAAACACTACTGGTAAATAGATACCTAGGTGTTAGCCGACTAGTATAGGTCCTGGACAAGGATCTATAAGTGCAGTGTGTTTTTTTTTTAGGTTATCCTAGGTAATTAATACTGACTGGCAATGTGACTGAAGTTTGCTACCTGCCATTCCTGCTCCAGGAGTCACTGAGCCAATCATAATACATTGAATTAAGATGCAAAGTTATAACTTGCGCCTGTATTACATGAAGAAACTTTCAGTAAGTGTAAAGCGATGGTGGTATAGTGGTGAGCATAGCTGCCTTCCAAGCAGTTGACCCGGGTTCGATTCCCGGCCATCGCAAGTTTCGTTTCCGGAGTTTTGTGTGAACCTGCCTCAGCCTAGTTGTGAGAACTAAGTGCTACAGTTTTCATTCTTTCACATCATCTTCCACCTCTCTATCCTCCCTTCTTTTCCTTCAATTTTTTTCTGCCTTCCCCTTCCATGCGGCTCCTTTCAACTCTTGTTTCTCTACCTCTCATCCCGCCCTCCAGCTTTTCTCAACATTCTTCCTCTCTTCATTCTCTTCTTTCTTTTTC
>NW_026509752.1:0-13760 GCF_026875155.1 Cherax quadricarinatus | reverse complement strand
GGTACATAATGGGTCCAGTGACTGGACCCCAAAGTTATGATAGCTGAACTAGTTACAAAGGTAATGAACTCCAGGTAGATCTGGTCACTAATCATGGCAAGTTACAGAGGTAATGAATCAGCTTCACTCCTATACATGGTTACAGTCATGAACAAATTACAAAGTAATGAACCACTGACACGTCCACACCTGGTCACAATTGCAATGAGTTACAAATACAAATATTAAGTGGATCATACACCCACACTAGCGCGCGCGCGCACATACACACACGAGGGCGCACGCACGGACATGTGCACACGAGCGTACAAATATATGCATACACACAAGGACGCACACCCACACACCCACACACACACACACCAACACCCACACACACACACCCTCACACACACCCACACACACACCCTCACACACACCCACACACACACACCCACACACACACATACACACACCCCCACACCCACACACGCACACAACACACCCACACACGCACACACACACACACACGCACGCACACACACACACACACACACCCTCACACCCGCACACACACCCTCACACACACCCACACACACGCACGCACACACACACACACACACACACACACACACACACACACACACACACACACACACACACACACACACACACACACACACACACACTCACACACACCCACACACACACCCACACACACACACACACACACACACACACACACACATGCACACATGTGGTAATGCTTTATTTACAGCTAGCAAAGTCAGGGCACTTCTCCAGAATGGTCTGCAACACACCACTGTGGACAAAACACTTAGCCATTTCTTGAACACTTCTGAGTGAGTTGTTTCTAAATTCATTAATTTTATCACACTCCAGCACACAATGACGCAATGTGCGACAACAGTCCATCCGGCAAAGTTTACATTTCGTTTGGTCTACATCTGGTGGTGGTGATTTAACCTGCCAAAGATACTTGTAACCCAGCCGGAGCCGGGCAGTAGTGACATCCAAGAGTCTGCTTATCTTGTTGGATGCACCATAGACATGTGGCTCCTCCTGCATGATGGAATGATGATAGATGGACTGACTTGTGTCAATCTCCCTAAGTCTTAAGTCAATAAAGTTCATTTGAAGTTCTTTTCGTATTATTGTTCTCAAACTGCTCAATGACAACCCAAGATTGTAATCTACCCCCTCTTTGAAAGCATACAGCTTAGCCAATTTATCAGTTCTATCATGCATCTGAAGACCAATGTGAGATGGAATCCACAGCATGTGCACTCTGACTCCACTGTCCACAATCTTACCATATCTATGTCTGGCTTCTGACAAAAGCATGCCACAATTTATACTTAATGAGTTGAGAGCATTTATGGATGACAGAGAATCAGTTACAATTAAAGTGTCAACCTTAGATACATGGACACATTTGAGTGCAAGGAGTATGGCAAACAGTCATGAACAAATTACAAAGTAATGAGCCACTGACACGTCCACACCTGGTCACAATTGCAATGAGTTATAAATACAAATATTAAGTGGGTCATACACCCACACGACAGAGACAGGATGTTCCAGAGATGGGACACCGAAACAAGGGGTCACAATTGCAAGCTGAAGATTCAGATGAATCAAAGGGATGTTAGAAAGTATTTCTTCAACCGCAGAGTTGTTAGGAAGTGGAATAGTCCGGCAAGTGATGTAGTGGAGGCAGGAACTATACATAGTTTAAAGCTCATGGAGCAGGGGGAGAGAGGACCTAGTGGCGGTCGGTGAAGAGACGGGGCCAGGAGCTGAGTCTCGACCCCTGCAACCACAATTAGGTGAATACACACACACACACACACACACACAGAGTAGTCAGTAAGTGGAATAGTTTGGGAAGCGATGTAGTGGAGGCAGGATCCATACATAGCTTTAAGCAGAGCTCACGGCTCAGGGAGAGTGACCTAGTAGCGATCAGTGAAGAGGCGGGGCCAGGAGCTCGGACTCGACCCCCGCAACCTCAACTAGGTGAGTACACACACACACACACACATACACACACACACACACACACACACACACACACACACACACACACACACACACACACACACACACACACACACACAGTAACAAGCTGGAAGTTGAAGACACAGATGAATCACAGGGATGTTAGGAAGTATTTCTTCAGCCACAGAGTAGTCAGTAAGTGGAATAGTTTGGAAAGCGATGTAGTGGAGGCAGGATCCATATATGTCATAACTTTAAGCAGAGGTATGATAAAGTTCACGGTTCAGGAGAGTGACCTAGTAGCGACCAGTGAAGAGGCGGGGGCCAGGAGCTTGGACTCGACCCCTGCAACGTCAACTAGGTGAGCACACACACACACACACACACACACACACACACACACACACACACACACACACACACACACACACACACACACACACACACACACACACACACACACACACACACACACATACACACACACACACACACACACATGTGCTAATGCTTTATTTACAGTGAACAAAAGTCAGGGTATTTCTCCAGAATGGTTTGTAATATACCACTGTGGATAAATTACGTTGCCATGTCTTGAACATTTCTGAGTGAGTCGTCTTTGAATTCATTAATTTTATCGCACTCCAGTACATAATGACTCAGGGTGTGACGCACTCCAGTACATAATGACGCAGGGTGTGACGCACTCCAGTACATAATGACGCAGGGTGTGACACTAGTCCATCTGGCAAAGTTTACATTTCGTTTGGTCTACATCTGGTGGTGGTGATTTAACCTGCCAAAGATACTTGTGATACATAAATATATACACTTGGAAAATCCTAGAGGGATTAGTACCAAACTTGCATACGGAAATCACTCCCAGTGACAGCAAAAGACTCGGCAGGAGATACAACATTCCCCAATGAAAAGCAGGGGCGCCGCTAGCACGATAAGAGACAACACAATAAATGTCAGGGCCCAAGACTGTTCAACTGCCTCCCAGCATACACAAGGGGGATTACCAATAGACCCTTGTCTGTCTTCCAGAAGGCACTGGACAGGCACCTAACACAGTACTCACTCCCATTCTATTCCTCATCCTCATTTCTGACATAGACAGAGATGTAAGCCACAGCTCCGTGTCTTCCTTTGCGGATGACACTCGGATCACCATGACAGTGACCTCCATCGAAGACACTGCAAGATTCCAAGCGGACATCAACCAAATCTTCGAATGGGCCACTCAAAACAATATGAAGTTCAACGAGGAGAAATTTCAACTACTCAGATATGGAAAACTTGAAGAAATTAAAAATGTGTCAGGGTATACCACAAATTCTAACCATACAATAGATCAGAAAAGTAATGTGAAGGACCTGGGAGTGATAATGTCAGAGAATCTCGAGTTCAAAGACGACAACAATGCATCTACCTCATCTGCTAGGAAAATGATAGGATGGATAATGAGAATCTTCAAAACTAGGGACGCCAAGCCCATGATGATTCTCTTCAAATCGCTTGTGCTCTCTAGGCTGGAATACTGTTGTACACTAACGGCCTCCTTCAAGGCTGGCGACATTGCAGACCTGGAGAGTGTACAAAGAACTTTCACGGCACACATAAGTACGATAAGGCATCTAAACTACTGGGAACGGTTGAAGGTCCTTGATCTGTATTCCATCGAACGCAGGCGAGAGAGATATATGATAATATACACTTGGAAGGTCCTGGAGGGATTGGTACCAAACTTGCACACGAAAATCACTCCATATAAAAGCAAAAGATTCGGCAGGAGATACAACATTCCCCCGATGAAAAGCAGGGGCGCCATGAGTACACTGAGAGACAACACAATAAGTGTCAGGGGCCCAAGACTGTTCAACTGCCTCCCAGCATACATAAGGGGGTTTACCAATAGACCCCTGACTATCTTCAAAAAGACACTGGGCAGGCACCTAAAGTCAGTACCTGACCAACCGGGCTGTGGTTCGTACGTCAGCTTCCGTGCGGCCATCAGTAACAGCCTGGTTGATCAGACCTTGATCCACCATGAGGCCTGGTCTCAGACCGGGTCACGGGGGCGTTGACCCCCGAAACCCTCTCTAGGTAAACTCCAGTACCAGTCCAGCCGGGCTGTAGTTCGTACGTCGGTTTACGTGCGACCAACAGTAACAGCCTGGTTGATCAGACCCTGATCCACCATGAAGCCTGGTCACAAACCGGGCCACGGGAGCGTTGATCCCCGAAACCCTCTCCAGGTAAACTCCAGGTATGCAAAGAAAAAAATCCTTAATCCTTGATCCTTGAACAAAGCCTAGCAGCAAGTACCTGGGTGTTAGGCGCCCAGTGTGGGTCGCATCCTCGGGGACAAAATTGAGGACCCAAATGGCAATACGACAGACAGTCCTCGATGATGCACTGCCTTTCTTGGGTTATCCTGGGTGGCTAACCCTGCAGGGTTAAAAATCCGAACGAAATCTTATCTTTTATGCACAACAAGCACATGGGGATGATAGCTCCAGGCTTTTTGTGTATGCCGAGATCTCTTACTCTGTACAACATTGCAAGTTTCTGATGATGAGTTGATTGCAACACGAAAGGCCTAGAGTTATCATTCAACTCGCCTTGTGGTTGTTTTGCGTAACATATATATGTATATCAGCATCAGAGCCTGGTTGAGGTGTTCAGGGTAATAACGCTGTCGTCGTGACGCTCAACATTGTTCATTTTTTCTTGAGCTGAAGATTTTGTACGGCTGCCGGTGAAGCTTATGAGCCGGTCACTGACTCACGTTGGGTGTGTTTGTAGCTGTTCACAATGTTCAGAGGAAGCTCTGTCTCTTCTCCGTGGGAATCTTTATTCAACATTCTATTTTTCTCCAGACTTTCTACATATTTAGTCCCTGGGACAGTGTGGGAGGCTCAGCACTGTGCATCATAAGGTGTTGCCTATGTGCCAGTTATTTGTCTCTGCCGTGTGCTAATATGTAAATTAGTCACTTTCTTTAACTTTTCGGGTTATCCAAGGTAATTTTAACATATATTACCATGTAAAACAATCGTAATCATCAAAAAATGTGTAAAATTGTACTTGAATATTTACTACTCTTGGTAGAGTAGCCCTTAATAACAGCAACAAGGAGGTGCGGTGGACGGGTGACTACACTAGTGTATATCAGTGTCTTATTTACCACAGGGAAGGTGAGTACCTAGCAGGAACATTACTGGGTGTAACCTGAGTGTGTGTAGAGTGTAGTGAGAGGTGAGTGGCGGTGTAGTGAGTGTGGTGAGGGAGACAGGGAGGGAGCAGGGTGGAGCTGCCATCTTGGTATCTAGAGTCACTGACGCTATCTTCACTCCATCTTAATTAACACTACTACAACACTTCCATCACACCCAGGTTGTTCCTCCATCATAATTAACACTACTACAACACTTCCATCACACCCAGGTTCATCCTCCATCATAATTAACATTACTACAACACTTCCATCACACTCAGGTTCATCCTCCATCATAATTAACACTACTACAACACTTCCATCACACCCAGGTTCATCCTCCATCATAATTAACATTACTACAACACTTCCATCACACCCAGGTTCATCCTCCATCATAATTAACATTACTACAACACTTCCATCACACCCAGGTTCATCCTTCATCTTAATTAACATTACTACAACACTTCCATCACACCCAGGTTCATCCTTCATCTTAATTAACATTACTACAACACTTCCATCACACTCAGGTCATCCTCCATCATAATTAACATTACTACAACACTTCCATCACACTCAGGTTCATCCTCCATCATAATTAACATACTACAACACTTCCATCACACCCAGTTCATCCTCCATCATAATTAACACTACTACAACACTTCCATCACACCCAGGTTCATCCTTCATCTTAATTAACATTACTACAACACTTCCATCACACTCAGGTTCATCCTCCATCATAATTAACACTACTACAACACTTCCATCACACCCAGGTTCATCCTTCATCTTAATTAACATTACTACAACACTTCCATCACACTCATGGTTCATCCTCCATCATAATTAACATTACTACAACACTTCCATCATACCCAGGTTCATCCTCCATCATAATTAACACTACTACAACACTTCCATCACACCCAGGTTCATCCTTCATCTTAATTAACATTACTACAACACTTCCATCACACTCAGGTTCATCCTCCATCTTAATTAACACTACTACAACACTTCCATCACACCCAGGTTCATCCTCCATCATCACAGTGTAGGTGAGTGAGGGATAACACTCGTGCATCACCTCAATAAATGCTTTATAAACTCCATAACTTGATCACCGAGACACTTATGCAATATTTGGCTATCTTTATTCTGGAAACGTTTTGCCCCACACTAACTTCTTCAGTCCAGTGAAGAGAAAGATGGAAGATGAGGAGGAGTTTGAGGTAATCAGTCGCTCAGCCTGGAGTTGATGTGTTCAGTCACTCTTGACTGACTCAACACCGACTCCAGACTGAGGGACTGATTACCTCAAATTCCTAATAAATAATTAAATAATCTTCTACCAGTACATGTACAAGGTATACAGACCATAGCTGACAACAATGACATACTACTATATAGAAAGCCGCTTGTTATGCTGAACATTTTCTCGCAAATTAGGTCGGTATTATCCAGGATGCGACCCACACCAGTCCACTAACACTCATACTGATGGATGAACATAGACAGCAGGTATATTATGGAAGCACATGCAATGTTTCCACCATACCGGAGATTGATCCCCAGACCTTCTGTGTGTGAGCTGAGTGCACTACCAATGCATTGGACTGAAGAAACACTGTGAGACAAAATGTTTCCCAGAATAAAGATACCCAAATGTTACACAAGTGTCTCACTGATCGAGTGGTGAAGGAGACAGTGTTGAGATGGTGGTGGAGGGTTGTCTCCACCACTGGTGGAGGAGAGTGTTGGAGGTGGTGGTGGAGTGTGTCTCCACCACTGGTGGAGGAGACAGTGTTGGAGGTGGGTGGTGGCTGCTTGTTCTGACAGTAGAACATTTTATTAATCATATTTCCCCCTCAAGGAAGGTTCCTTTAGGCTGGTGAGGTGCTCTTGATCCCAGGAGTTGGACCTGTGCTCCATTTCCTTGGATCCAGCCTCAGCACCTTCCATTCCCCCAGGTGCTGTATGACCTCTGGTTTAGCGCAGACCTGTGCTCCATTTCCTTGGATCCGCCTTGGCACCTTCCCATTCCCCCCAGGTGCTGTATGACCCCTATGGTTTAGCGCTCCCCCGTCAATAATGCCCTGATTAATAGTTTAGGGTATCACAGGACTATTAACCCATAGGGTTAGTAATTGAGGATAACCCAAGATTACTAACCCAGAAGGTTAGTAACCAAGGGTAACCTCCAAGATTACTAACCCAGAAGGTTATTAATCAAGGTGGTGTTCTGTAGCTTGGTTGGTAGTGGGGGGGAGGGGGGCAGAGGTTACTGGTTGGAAGAAGTCTCTTACAACTGCTGTCTTTTGTAAAAGAAAAAAGACGACTCCAGAGATGCTTGCGTCTGTTACTCTCTTAGGTTTTTAAAAGACAAAACATTTTCTTTGAAAATACAGGCTGTAAGTTCAGCTATTTTATTGCCTGGGTGCTTTCTTATGATTCTTTTCACTTTCCCCATGGGTAACAAACATAACTCAAGGGACCACTGTACTGTAATAGCATTAAGAAAAACTTCTTCATGCAACATTACCACTTACAAACATATAAACTTTGCAATTATAATCAATATTTACTGTTTCAAGGTACTATATCTTGCTACTTCTACTTAGGTCACACTATGCATACATGTACAGGCATATATATACACACCCATCTGGGTTTTCTTCTACAGTTGAGCCTCGGTTGTTGATTGCATTACTTAGTCTGATAAATCGGTTTTCGAATGGGGTTTTTGAGGGAAAAATGTCCTGGTTTTTGTGCATTCTCTTGGTGGTCAGTGGACAAGTTTTCATGTGTATGGAATGGGACAAAGTGGCTCAGGTCAAAAAGTACCTCATTAAAAACCAATTGCCCTCACCCCTTTTACTTATGGATAATGCTCCTGCTTGCCCTCCAAGCTTGGAAAACCAGTGGTAGAGGAGCTCAGTTTTTATAACTGTGAAGTTCTTGCTTCCTAACACTACTACTTTCATCCAGCCCATGGACCAGCAGGTCATTTCTTGCTTCAGAAACTCTTCACCAAAGCACTTTTTGAAAGGTGCTTTGAAGTCACTTCAGAAACAAAATTGATCCTCAGGGAGTTCTGGAAGTGCCATTTCAATATCCTCACCTGCTTGAGGCTGAGGAAATGTGTCTTCCAGGACCATGCAGTCAGCATGGAAGAAGCTGTGGCAGCCAGGATTTTGATGGCTTTAAAGATGAGCCTGAGCTGGTAGAAGATATTGTGTCCCTGGGGAAAACCTTGAACTTAGAGGTGACTGGAGATGATGTGGAGGAGTTGGTGGAGGAGCACAAAACTTAACTCACCACAGAAGAATTCTAGACCTTCAGGAGGAGCAGAAACAGATTGCAGCAGAGGAGCTGTCATCAGAGGAAGAGGGTGGAAGGGATGATGTGCCATTGCACTTGTCAAGGAAATATGTGCTAAATGGCATGAAGTGCAGGAGTTTACTGAAAAATACCATCTGGACAAAGCAGTGGCCATCCTTCTCTCTAACATGTGCAATCAATCAATCAATCAAGTTCATTCTCTATAAGGATTACAATGTGGGGTTTACAGATTTTGGTTATTGTGCGGTTTACATGTAATAAAATACTAATTACAGAGGGGGCCACTAGGACACCTAGCATGACTAGGCATTTCGGGCAAACTTAGATTAATTCTTAAACCAAAATTATTACAAATTATGGAGTAAGTTGACTAAATACTAAGTGACTAAATACTAGTTTGTGAGTTCAGCAATGTGAATGCTTTTGTTTTGGCACAATGCATAGTTTCTATATTGGAGTATCACAGGCAAACTTACGACTAGTTAGGAATCATTATTTTAAGATTAAGATTCGTATTTCTGTGCTTATAGTCAGATGGGTGAGTGAGTGAGTGTAAGTGTGAACCACCAGGTGGTTTTTATGTAGTTAGTTGACTGGGTGTATTAGGGAGATGAGATGTTTTCTAACGGTAGTTTTGAAGGTGATGAATGTGTCTGCGGTTCTAGAGTTTTCGGGTAGGGTATTCCAGATTTTAGGGCCTTTGACATACATTGAATTTTTGTAAAGGTTTAGTCGGACACGGGGAATGTCGTAGAGATGTTTGTGTCTGGTGTTATGCCTGTGGGTCCTGTCACAGCTATCAAGAAAGCATTTTAGGTCAAGGTTAATATTGGAATTTAAGGTCCTGTAGCTGTAGATTGCAAAGTAGTAAGTGTGGATGTTCTAAACAGGGAGTAAGTTTAGATCTATAAAGAGTGGAGGGGGGGGGGTGTTGCCAGGGATGGGATTTAGCGATCATTCTTACTACTGCTTTTTGTTGGGATATTATTGGCTTTAGGTGTGTTGCTGCAGTTGATCCCCAAGCACAAATAGCATAGGTGAGGTATGGATAAATGAGTGAATGGTATAGTGTGAGAAGGGCATTTTGTGGCATGTAGTATCGTATCTTGGAGATACGATACAGTACAGTGTAACCCCGGTTTTCGTCCGGTCCGGATATCGTACAATTTGGATTTCGACCACTTTTTTTGACGGATTTTTACCCCAGGCTTCGTACATCCGCTTGGAAATAGTCCGTATCAGACATGTCTGCTCGCCCGAGACACCACCCCTCGCAACCTCACTCAGTCTGCCTTTGTCACTCTTCAGTGAACAATACTCCGCACATTCTTCCGTTGTTTTTGGTGCTTGTTTATTGAGTGCGACTGCAAAATAAGCCACCATGGGGGCCAAAGAAAGTTCCTAGTGCCAGCACTTTGGTAAAGAAGGTGAGAAACATGATAGAATTCAAGAAAGAGCTTGTATCAAAATACGAAAGTGGCGTACATGTGGCTGAGCTCGCCAAGATGTATGGGAAGTCCAAATCAATCAATTCCATCCTGGCAAAGAAAGTAAAGATCAAGGAAGCTGATGTTGCGAAAGAGGTAAATATGCTAACAAAACAGAGATAAACAATTGAAGGTGTGGAGTTGTTGTTGGTGTGGATCAATGAAAAACAGTTAGTGGGAGATAGTGTTGCGGAGGGGATAATTTGCGAAAAGGCAAGGCAGTTTCATGTGGACCTTGTAAAGAAAATGCCTAGAACGAGTGCTACTGTTAATGCAAAGTGGAGTGAGGTGCATAGTTTTTTGGAGAATTATCGCCCTAACAAAACTGTTGCAAGCCGTGTTTGCAACACATTCAATGACAATACCTTATCCCTGTTTAGGCAGATCTTAGAGATGCTAAAAACAGAGCTCTCTAGACAGATTTTTTGTGTGACAGGGGTCCAGTGACTCAAGCTGGTCCTGGTGCCAGTAAAAGACAAAGAAAGGAAGTAACCCCGGATAGGGCTTCAATACCTAAGTCCTTATGGAGGAGGATTCCCCTTCCAAACAATAACCTCTGCTCCCTCTCCCCTCCTCGCTGTCTTCCATATGCCAACGAGTGTCTTCAATAAAGGTATGTAATAGTGATTTGAATTTCATTTATCCATTTCATTAGTCGTTTATATTTATTTCTCATTGTTTTCTGTATGTAAAACTAGTTTTTTTTTTTTAATATTTTTGGGTGTTGAACGGATTAATTAGATTTGCATTATTTCTTATGGGAAATATTACTTCGGATTTCGACCGACCTGGAACGGATTAAGGACGAAAACCAGGGGTCCACTGTATAATGTCTCGGTTTAGGCATTTTAAAACCGAGCCTGAAACACCACTGGACAGGTTTTTAGTGAGACAAAGAACCAGTGAGCCAGAACAAGATGTTAGTGGTTAAGAGAGACAAAGAAGAGAAACAACACCAGGACAGTTGCCTGACATTAATAGAAGGTGACTCTCCTTCCAAGCAGTAACTTACCCCTTTCTCTTCTATCTTCTGCTTCCAGCATGCCATTAGATCTATGATAGGTAAGGGGCAGTTAAATTTCATTTACTGGACAGTATTTTAGTTAAATTTTCATTTAGTATTCATTTTTACAGTTTCCCTGTGCTGTGTAATTTTATACATTGTTTTATTAATACAGTCTCTCCTCACTTAATGGCTGAGTTCTATTCCTATGACTGCATCGGTAAACGAATTTGTCGCTATGTGAGGAGCATTCTATAATGGTAGTGAGTTTGTTACCCATCTTTGATATTGTTTTAATGTTACCTTTGCACCATTTATAACATTCCTGGTATATTTTTAAATGTTCATATAGCAGTGTACTGTACATATAATACAGAATAGAGGAAATCAGCTCTAATATACATTACGTATTTAGGTATGCATACTGGTCAGAGAACCCTTCGTAAGTCCGAATCGTCGGTAAACGAGCACGTCGCTAAGTGAGGAGAGGCTGTATATTATATAGTTATTTGGGGTTTGGAGTGGATTAATTCTCTTTACATTATTCTTTATGGGAAAAATTGCTTTAGTTGTCATCAATTTTGGTTGTTGAACCGACATCTGGAACGAATTAAATTTGAAAACAAAGGTTCCACTGTATTTTCTTAATAATTCTTGTTTGTCTTTCTGTCCTCTTATCTCCATGAGGAAGTGGAAAAGAATTCCTCCTCCTTAAGCCATGCATATTGTACGAGGTGCCTTAAATGCTGGGAGCAAGTGGCTAGTAACTTCTCCTCCTCCTGTATCAATCGTTAAATTTAAAAAGAAAAATTTCAATTTTTTTTTTCTTTTTAGGTCACCCTATCTTGGTGAGGTATGGCTTATGCTTTAAGAAAAATTACCGTTTCAACACTTGATCTCAGGAATTTAAGCTATTCCTTTTCTCCAAATTAAACATTATTCTCTCCCTCCCCCCCATACACACAGCCTTCCCATTCTTCATATGGTAAACATTACTTGCAAGTTTCATGCTTGCCCATGAACTTTGTAGTGATACTGTTTAACCCATAAAATTCTAAAGACAGACTAGATACACATCAGTCTACAATAATGTTTACATTACTTACACATTATTTTACAGACAGTTCAATAAGTAAAATAAATTACATATGTTTGAGGGTGATGCTCAATTTCAGAGTTTAATAATGAAGTTTATTGTGAATAAATTAAGTTATTGGATAAAATGTGTACAGTAGTAAGTTAAATCATTTATGGCATGGGACTCTTCAAGAAGATTTTATATGGATTATTTTCCTGAAGGGTTAGTAACCAAGGATAGGCCAGGATAACCACTGTGTCATGTATTATTTTCATTGGTGTCCTTTAACCCTTTGAGGGTCGACAGGCCCTCTCCGAAACTCGTTCTCAGGGTCGGCCAAATTTCAAAAAAAAAAAAATTATTTTTTCTTATGAAAAAATAGAGTATTTTTTTCTAAACATTATAGGCTAAACAAAAAAATTTTAACGTCAATACTTACCGAGATATGGAGGTGTGAAATTTGCCAAAATTGAACAACATATGGTAACATCGCCGACTGCCATCACCCGGTTTTTTTTCTATTACTTTTTATGTACTATTTTCAATTTTTTTTCAATTTTTCTTTTTCTGAGTAACTTTATGGCCTCTGAGGCCAACATGATCAGTATTTTGTAAGTTATTTCTTTTTCAATACTACACAATAAGGGCGTAAACACTGTTGTCATTATTTTGTTTACAGAAAATATTTACACAAACAAACATTTTGAAATGTTGTTTATTACTATTTTTCTATATTTTATATACACATATACAGTCACAGGACATGTTTCTAGAAGTTCTGCAGCCTGTGGAACTCTTTGAAACATGGTGTCATGCACAGTGGAGTTTTGCACTCCTCACACATAAAACGAGTGTCCCCTGCGTTGTTGTGGGCGTTTTTTTTGTATGTGAACAGACGTAACACCTCTTCTGAGCCTTTTTCTTCAAAGCAGTAGCAGGCAGTTTTACCAGGAAGTGATCACCATGCTTCAGACGAGCAGGTAGTTGTTGATAATTTGGTGGGCGGTCAATTGCAGGTGCATTTCCTTGGTACTTGAATACTATTTGTCTGATGACAGACAAACAGAATTCGCCGTACTGTGGTTTGTTTCTGGTGCTCATCTTATACATATTATAAGCATTGAGCATGGAAATGTCCAGAAGATGGAAAACAGTTTGATGTACCACTTATAACTCTTGCGAACACAATCAGCAAACCCAATCTGCATGTCACATTTGTCCACTGAACGCATGTTGAAGGTGTAATCAATCACAGCTGCAGGTTTTAGAATGGGTTCATTTCTCTCTCTATGCTGCCTGCCACTGTCTGCCATTTCATTAGGGTGAATTGATGACAACAGTGTGACATCTCGTTTGTCATGCCACCGAAATGCCATGATGTCATTGGCAGCAAACGCCTGCACCTCACCTCTGCGAGTGCCAGCATCAAACTGGGCATATGTTTTCGATTTGCACGCACTGTGCCACACACATCTGTCATGTTCACTCGCAAAAATCACTGAGTGAGGGGCTTGTGTACCAGTTATCTGTATATAATATATGCCCCTTACCAAGGTATGGTTCTTCATTGTTCGAAACCACATCACCTGAGATGCCCAATAACTTCCTGGTATT
>NW_026509751.1:0-12500 GCF_026875155.1 Cherax quadricarinatus | reverse complement strand
ATTTGTTGTGGAGGTTGGTAATACAGTACCTTCACTTTTGAGACCAGTCTCACACGTGCCTTGATTACACGCACGTAAAGGCATACACGTGCCTTGATTACATGCACGTAAAGGCATACACGTGCCTTGATTACACGCACGTAAAGGCACGCACGTGCCTTGATTACACGCACGTAAAGGCATACACGTGCCTTGATTACACGCACGTAAAGGCATACACGTGCCTTGATTACACGCACGTAAAGGCATGCACGTGCCTTGATTAAAGTCATACACGTTGCTCATTTTTCTTGCGATCCTAGTGGCCGGTTTTTTAATAACTTCTATATAGTTAAATATATATATCCAGGTGAATATCTTGGAACAGTATCAACTTAACAACTCTCACAGGATGTACTTAAGATGGGCAAGACTGAGCTGTTACATTATATTAATTTATTGCAGAGGTTCTACGTGCACCTGTAAGTATACACGTACAGATGTACAGATACACGTATACACATACATATGTATTCGATAAATGTATATATACATGAGTATATAGACATGTATATGTCGTGCCGAATAGGTCAAACTTGCGATTTTGGCTTAAATAGCAACGGTCTTCTCGCCGAATAAGGCAAGCGAATATCTGTGTATGCAATAATTTCGCAAAAATCATTCTGAACGTAAGGAAAAAAATATATTTCATTGTGTTTATTTATTATTAAATTATTGTAAACTTATCTAAAACGTATTTAGTTGGATTAGGCTAAATTACATTGCGCTGTTATAATAAGATTAGGTAAGTTTTTCTAAGGTTCTTTTGGTACGAAATTATTAATTATACATTAACATAAATTTAAAAAATCTTTAAACTTATAGAGAAAATTTTAGAAATGACATAATTTTAAATGAGTTCTAATTAATTGACCAGTTTTACCTATTCGGCCATGACATATATATATATATATATATATATAAATATATATATATATATATATATATATATATATATATATATATATATATATATATATATATATATATATATATATATATATATATATCACGTCCAGTGGTACTGGGCGCCTGATTTTAGAAGCACTAATGGCCAAGTGGACTAAGGCGTCTTGACTTAATACAACTTTCTCAGTGTTTTGAAAATCAATTGTATGGTTAAAATCCCTGACATGACTAAACAGAGTATTATGCTCTTGTTCAGTTCTAATGTTATATTTATGTTCTAATCTTAGTTCAAAACTTCCATTTAATTTTTAATATTATAGTTAGAAATTTTGTCAACAATTGGGCTCAACATATTTACTAGTTATCTGGATAATTTATAGGAAACTGAACCTATTATTAAATAAGCTCTGTAGATTCATTTTC
The DNA here is from genome assembly GCF_026875155.1 of Cherax quadricarinatus. Classification (NCBI taxonomy): domain Eukaryota; kingdom Metazoa; phylum Arthropoda; class Malacostraca; order Decapoda; family Parastacidae; genus Cherax; species Cherax quadricarinatus. Next base: position 11,129 of record NW_026509751.1, on the reverse strand, counting down.
CTATAAATTATCCAAGTTATTCAAATGCTTTCTCAATTCATCTACGAAATTATTGAAAAATATAAACAAACATAAACCTGCACTTGATATATATTAAATATACAACAATAATAAAACTATTAAAATGAAATCTGGGAAAAACTGTGATGAAACCAATAGTAATTTTACAGATTTATCAGACTACCGTGAACTTATTATCACTAGACTACCGTGAACTTATTATCACTAGACTACCGTGAACTTATTATATACTAGACTACCGTGTAACTATTATCACTAGACTACCGTGAACTTATTATCACTAGACTACCGTGAACTTATTATCACTAGACTACCGTGAACTTATTATCACTAGACTACCGTGAACTTATTATCACTAGACTAATGTGAACTTATTATCACTAGATTACCTTGAACTTATTATCACTAGACAACCGTGAACTTATTATCACTAGACTACCGTGAACTTATTATCACTAGACTACCGTGAACTTATTATCACTAGACTACCGTGAACTTATTATCACTAGACTACCGTGAACTTATTATCACTAGACACCGTGAACTTATTTCACTAGACTACCGTGAACTTATTATCACTAGACTACCGTGAACTTATTATCACTAGACTACCGTGAACTTATTATCACTAGACTACCGTGAACTTATTATCACTAGACTACCGTGAACTTATTATCACTAGACTAACCGTGAACTTATTATCACTAGACTACCGTGAACTTATTATCACTAGACTACCGTGAACTTATTATCACTAGACTACCGTGAACTATTATCACTAGACTACGTGTGAACTTATTATCACTAGACTACCGTTGAACTTATTATCACTAGATTACCGTGACTTATTATCACTAGACAACCGTGAACTTATTATCACTAGACTACCGTGTGAACTTATTATCACTAGACTACCGTGAACTTATTATCACTAGACTATACCGGTGAACTTATTATCACTAGACTACCGTGAACTCATTATCACTAGACTACCGTGAACTTATTATCACTAGACTACCGTGAACTTATTATCACTAGACTACCGGAACTTATTATACTAACTACCGTGAACTTATTATCACTAGACAACCGTGAACTTATTATCACTAGACTACCGTGAACTTATTATCACTAGACTACCGTGAACTTATTATCACTAGATTACCGTGAACTTATTATCACTAGACAACCGTGAACTTATTATCACTAGACTACCGTGAACTTATTATCACTAGACTACCGTGAACTTATTATCACTAGACTACCGTGAACTTATTATCACTAGACTACCGTGAACTTATTATCACTAGACTACCGTGAACTTATTATCACTAGACTACCGTGAACTTATTATCACTTGACTACCGTGAACTTATTATCACTAGACTACCGTGAACTTATTATCACTAGACAACCGTGAACTTATTATCACTAGACTACCGTGAACTTATTATCACTAGACTACCGTGAAACTTATTATCACTAGACTACCGTGAACTTATTATCACTAGATACCGTGAACTTATTATTACTAGACTACCGTGAACTTATTATCACTAGACTACCGTGAACTTATTATCACTAGACTACCGTGAACTTATTATCACTAGACTACCGTGAACTTATTATCACTAGACTACCGTGAACTTATTATTACTAGACTACCGTGAAACTTATATCACTAGACTACCGTGAACTTATTATCACTAGACTACCGTGAACTTATTATCACTAGACTACCGTGAACTTATTATCACTAGATTACCGTGAACTTATTATCACTAGACAACCGTGAACTTATTATCACTAGACTACCGTGAACTTATTATCACTAGACTACCGTGAACTTATTATCACTAGACTACCGTGAACTTATTATCACTAGACTACCGTGAACTTATTATCACTAGACTACCGTGAACTTATTATCACTAGACTACCGTGAACTTATTATCACCAGACTACCGTGAACTTATTATCACTAGACTACCGTGAACTTATTATCACTAGACTACCGTGAACTTATTATCACTAGACTACCGTGAACTTATCACTAGACTACCGTGAACTTATTATTACTAGACTACCGTGAACTTATTATCACTAGACTACCGTGAACTTATTATCACTAGACTACCGTGAACTTATTATCACCAGACTACCGTGAACTTATTATCACTAGACTACCGTGAACTTATTATCACTAGACAACCGTGAACTTATTATCACTAGACTACCGTGAACTTATTATCACTAGACTACCGTGAACTTATTATCACTAGACTACCGTGAACTTATTATTACTAGACTACCGTGAACTTATTATTACTAGACTACCGTGAACTTATTATCACTAGACTACCGTGAACTTATTATTACTAGACTACCGTGAACTTATTATCACTAGACTACCGTGAACTTATTATCAATAGACTACCGTGAACTTATTATCACTAGACAACCGTGAACTTATTATCACTAGACTACCGTGAACTTATTATCACTAGACTACCGTGAACTTATTATCACTAGACTACCGTGAACTTATTATTACTAGACTACCCTGAACTTATTATTACTAGACTACCGTGAACTTATTATCACTAGACTACCGTGAACTTATTATTACTAGACTACCGTGAACTTATTATCACTAGACTACCGTGAACTTATTATCAATAGACTACCGTGAACTTATTATTACTAGACTACCGTGAACTTATTATCACTAGACTACCGTGAACTTATTATCACTAGACTACTGTGAACTTATTATCACTAGACTACCGTGAACTTATTATCACTAGACTACCGTGAACTTATTATCACTAGACTACCGTGAACTTATTATCACTAGACTACTGTGAACTTATTATCACTAGACTACCGTGAACTTATTATCACTAGTCTACTGTGAACTTATTATCACTAGTCTACCGTGAACTTATTATCACTAGACTACTGTGAACTTATTATCACTAGACTACCGTGAACTTATTATCACTAGACTACCGTGAACTTATTATCACTAGACTACTGTGAACTTATTATCACTAGACTACCGTGAACTTATTATCACTAGTCTACCGTGAACTTATTATCATTAGACTACTGTGAACTTATTATCACTTGACTACCGTGAACTCATTAATCACTAGACTGCCGTGAACTCATTAATCACTAGACTACCGTGAACTCATTATCACTAGACTACCGTGAACTTGTTATCACTTAACTACCGTGAACTTATTATCACTTGACTACCGTGAACTTATTATCACTTGACTACCGTGAACTCATTAATCACTAGACTACCGTGAACTCATTAATCACTAGACTACTGTGAACTTATTATCACTTGACTACCGTGAACTTATTATCACTTGACTACCGTGAACTTATTATCACTTGACTACCGTGAACTCATTATCACTAGACTACCGTGAACTTATTATCACTAGACTACTTTGAACTTATTATCAATAGACTACTGTGAACTTATTAACCACTAGACTACCGTGAACTTATTATCACTAGACTACCGTGAACTCCTCATCAATAGACTACCGTGAACTCATAATCACTAAACTACCGTGAACTTATTAACCACTAGACTACCGTGAACTCATTATCACTAGACTACCGTGAACTCATTAATCACAAGACTACCGTGAACTTATTAATCACTAGACTACGGTGAACTCATTAATCACAAGACTACCATGAGCTTATTAATCACTAGACTACCGTGAACTCATTATCGCTAGACTACCGTGAACTTATTAATCACTAGATTACCGTGAACTTATTAATCACTAGATTACCGTGAACTCATTAATCACAAGACTACCGTGAGCTTATTAATCACTAGACTACGGTGAACTCATTAATCACAAGACTACCGTGAGCTCATTAACCACTAGACTACCGTGAACTCATTAATCACTAGACTACCGTGAACTTATTAATCACTTGATTACCGTGAACTCATTAATCACAAGACTACCGTGAGCTTATTAATCACTAGACTACGGTGAACTCATTGATCACAAGACTACCGTGAGCTTATTAATCACTAGACTACCGTGAACTCATTATCGGTAGACTACCGTGAGCGTATTAATCACTAGATTACCGTGAACTCATTAACCACTAGACTACCGTGAACTCATTAACCACTAGACTACCGTGAATTCATTATCACTAGATGAACACATTAATCACTAGACTACCCTGAACTCATTAATCACTTTACTACCGTGAACTGATTAATCACTGGACTACCGTGAACTCATTAATCACTAGACTACCGTGAACTCATTATCACTAGACGTGAGAAGAATGCATTAATTAAAAGATAAAACTATGAATTACTTTGTAAACTATACAAGATGTGGTATGTAGATTATCTTAAACTCATTAACATAAGATGACTCACCGTCTCCGTACAAGTTGCTGTATGGATTCTGAGCAATGTGACCTTCTTCCTCCGACTCTATACCATTACTGGGAGAACTGGCCACAAAGGACCGGGAGATATACCATTACTGGGAGAACTGGCCACAAAGGACCGGGAGATATACCATTACTGGGAGAACTGGCCACAAAGGACCGGGAGATATACAAATGTTGAACTATACTTCGAATAGTGTCTACGTATATCACAACATAATCTGCTTTATACTGTTCAAAGTTGGAAGATGTGCCGTACCTAGAGTAAAATAATATAATATATATATATATATATATATATATAAATATATATATATATATTATATATATATATATATAATATATATATATATATATATACAAAAGAATTAAATCATACAAGTTAGCAATAAATAGATGGAACTGTATATCATTAGTAAATTATTTTGGTATCGAATATCAAATGTGATTATTAACATAATACTAATAAAATTTCCATGCAGTCCATTATGTGGACAAAAAGACATGTAGGAAGTGTCAAGTTACAGCCTAAATAAATCACATCACGTACCATGTGCAGCCTGCAAACACATACACAGACACACACACACACTACACACATACACACACAATACACACACACACACACAGGATTAGGTGGTATGTGAGGAGCTAAACAGGAGATTAAGGAAGTTTTTACAGTACAGACAGGAAGGGCTGTGGGAAGACAGCACAGAAGGGAACATCATAGAAGGAATATACCAACAAGTGTTGGATGACATACAAACAACTGAGGAGGAGGTGAAGAAGCTCTTAATTAATTAAACCCTTTGTCGCGCGAGGCCGAAAAAAATTCGTCTTAAATTACGTGTTTTTGGCGCGTGTCATACTCCGTGCCCCGCGCGGCCAGCTTTCCCGTTCTTAGTTCCAACCAATCACAAGCCTTCACCTGAGTCTCTTCAGCTAAGTACAGTTCGCTTCTGCCGCCTTCCCATTGGATGAGAGATCAAAATATAAACACTGGTGGCTTGGCTTCGCCCACACACGCATTTTTTCCCTCCACCCTTACTAATCTACTCTTGGATTAAAATTCTACAATGTCGGTAGTACTGATTGTTGTGTTTAGTGCTTACATGAATAGTTTAGGCAATTTGATATATACCTAAAGTCCGTGTGAAGCATAATATGAGGTGTAGCATGCAGTTGAAAAAAGTGCAAGCATTTTAGACCGAATATTTCGGTCTTGCGCGAGTTCCGGGAATGTCCAATTTATAGTCAAATAAATATTTATAAGAAATTTTCAATTGCATATATGAAACTCTGTAGTGGTCTGGATTTATTACAGGAGGTTTCTATTGTCCTTCCAGTTCCATGAGAGGCTGTTTTATGGGGAGCAGTCGACCAGCAGGTCGAGGTATGTCTGCGTTTCTGAAGACAGTGACTCGGAACCAGAGGTAGACGAACCAGAATTGCTGGATAGTGGTGATGAATACTTGCCACGGCATGAACAGGATGCAGAGATGTCAAGTTGATGATGAGGAGGAAGAAAGGAAAGAAAGACCAGCCAAAAAGCAGAAAGTAATGAGGAAAGAGAACTTTTAGGATTGAGGAATACCCGGTATGAGGAAGAGATCCATGAGAATATTGCTCTTCAAGTTTCATCTGAGTGGACCGTAGATGACATTCAAAATGATCCTTTGCCGGCATATGAACATGAAAAGCCTCTTGCAATTAGGTCTCCATATGAGTATTTCGTATGTTCGTTACTCCAGCCATGATAGATAACATAGCTATCAAACAAATTTGTATGCAAGGCAAAAGGACGTAAATAGTACTTTTCACAGATTCTGAAGAGATCTTGAGGTTCATAGGTATTTGTTGTTCATGGGTATTGCTGCACTAACCATCCCTCGAAGACGATTGGAAAGCTGCTTTTAGGATCCCACAGGTTGTAGATACCATGGCGTCTAAGAGGTTTAGGTTCCTTAGAAGTCATATTCATTTCAATGACAACACAAAAAAGGATAATGACAGATTCTACAAAGTAAGGCCTCTTTACACTGAACTAACTAATGCTGCTTGAAAATTCCAGCTACACCAAGCAATCTATTGATAAGTCATGGTTGGTTTCAAGGGAAAACTGCTGGAACCTAAGGCAGTACATCAAAACAAAACCAGATAAGTGGGGTTTTCAACTTTTTGATCGTGCAAGTCAAGATGGACTCATTCATGATTACTCATGTACAAGGCACACCAACTTTTGACACACATCCCCATAACAGCTTCCCAGGAAGAATCTAAACTTCCAATAATACAAAGATTGTTGGTACTTGCACAAACTATGAACAAGACAACACATCAGCAATCTATGCTGACTATTTCTTTCAATATACCTTGGTCAAGCACTAAGAGATAATAAAACTGCAGATACACTGGCAACAGTACGTGACAATGATGTGGTAAGCCAGATCTGGCGCCTATCCAACAAATGGAAAGGACACAGTGTCAGGGCATTTTGCTTAACAACAATGATGGTGTCCTGTTGTAAGATGGAAGGACCCAAAGTTGTGACTTTGACAACTGATTATTGGGGATCGCGAGTCTGAGTCTGTTGACAGATATACAAGTTACAAAGAGGAAAGACCAATATCGTGCCTGCAGCATCAAAACTAAATGCAAACATGGAAGGTATTGCAAAAGCACATGTTGGTGCATCCTACAAAACCATGGAAATCAAACGTTGTACATGCGGCTATTTGCCTATATTCTTGACTTGCGTTGTGAATGCATGCTGCTTATTGCCTGAGATTCTCGAGCAATAAAGCAAAAGTGTATCAACTGAAGTATTTCAGAATTGTACTCTGAAATTGCAAGGTCTAAAGGACAAAACCTTAGAGGGGAGCTTCTAAGAACAACTCCAGACCTCACCCAACTAATTCTACCTGTACTTCCATTCGTGTGGCATAGTAAACCTGGAGGGAAAACGTTCAGAAATGCCTGCATGACGTGTTGGAAGACTTAGTCTAAAGCACTTCCCAATGGCAGGGCAAAGGCCGTTACTTGCAAGTATTGCAGCAATCAAGAAGAAACCGTAACATCGTCATTCGTGTGTTTTGTGTATGCAAAGTAAATCTGTGACTAAAGACTGATAGAAATTGTTTCTCAGACTTCCATCCTTCCATTAGCAATATAGAATCATAAGTCTTCCAAATGAATCTCAGGAATATAGGATTAAACTTCATCACTTGCAATTTGGCATTGTTGATATTTGCTCCTTTTATATTTTTTTGTAACAATTAAAAATTTTGATACAAGTTCACATTTATGTTTTTTTATATTGTCTGTTGTATATTAAATTTAAAAAATTGTTTTGGTGTGTTTTATTAACAATTGCAAGTTTGCACATAAATTTTAAATCCCATGTCGGCACAGCCAATATTTCGGTCTTCGAGATTAGCAATGCGCGAAACTAACCATCAGATCATTCTATATGGATCAGTGACTTTATTGAGTTCACTCTATCCACATAGGGGTTTCAGTCGAATTTCAAATTTCGGACCACCGAATTTAAGAATTAAATCATACAAGTTAGCAATAATAATGGAACTTAATCATTGTAAATTATTTTGGTATCGAATATCAAATGTTGATTAATTAACTAAACTAATAAATTTCCATGCAGTCTATATGTGACAAAAAGACTGTAGGAAGTGTCAAGATTACAGCCTATAATCACACACGTACCATGTGCAGCCTGCAAACACATACACCACAGACAATCACACACACACATTCACCATACAGCACACATTATACACACAAACACAGGTTAGGAGGTATGTGAGGAGCTAAACAGGAGATTTAAGGAAGTTTTTACAGTACAGACAGGAAGGGCTGTGGGAAGACAGCACAGAAGGGAACATCAAGAGGGAATATACCAACAAGTGTTGGATGACATACGAACAACTGAGGAGGAGGTGAAGAAGCTCTTAAGTGACCTTGACACCTCAAGGCGATGGGACCGGACAACATCTCCCCATGGTCCTTAGAGAAGGAGCATAGATGCTGTGCGTACCCCTAACCACATTCTTCACACATCCCTTGAAACTGGGCAACTACCTGAGAAATGGAAGACAGCAAATGTAGTCCCCATATTTAAGAAAGGAAACAAAATGAGGCACTAAACTACAGACCTGTGTCTCTGACATGTATTGTATGCAATGTCATGGAGAAGATTATCAGGAGGAGAGTGGTGGAACACCTGGAACAGAACAAGATTATAAATGAAAACCAGCATGGGTTCAGGAAGGCAAATCCTGTGTCACAAACCTCCTTGAGTTTTATGACAAGGTAACAGAAGTAAGACACGAGAGAGAGGGGTGGGTTGATTGAGTTTTCCTAGACTGCAGGAAGGCCTTCGACACAGTTCCCCGCAAGAGATTAGTGCAGAAGCTGGAATATCAGGCACATTAACAGGAGGGCACTGCAATGGACCAGGGAATACCTGACAGGAAGGCAGCAACGAGTCATGGTACATGAAGAGGTATCACAGTGGGCGCCTGTGACGAGCGGGGTCCCACAGGGGTCAGTTCTAGGACCAGTGCTATTTTTGATATATGCGAACGACATGATGGAAGGAATAGACTCTGAAGTGTCCCTATTCGCAGATGATGTGAAGTTGTATGATAAGAATTAAATCGGATGAGAATGAGCCAGGACTGCAAAGAGACCTGGACAGGCTGGACATGTGGTCCAGAAACTGCTTCTCGAATTCAACCCTGCCAAATGCAAAGCCATGAAGATTGAGGAGAGACAAAGAAGAACGCAGACAGATTTAGGCTAGGTGGACAAAGACTACAGACCTCACTCAGGAGAAAAAACCTTGGGGGACCATAACACCGAGCACGTCACCGGAGGCACATATCAACCAAACAACTGCTGCAGCATACGGGCGCCTGGCAAACCTGAGAATAGCGTTCCGATACTTTAATAAGGAATCGTTCAAGACACTGTACACTGTGTATATGAGGCCCATACTGGAGTATGCAGCACCAGTCTGGAACCCACACCTGGTCAAGCACGTCAAGAAGTTAGAGAAGTACAAAGGTTTGCAACAAGGCTAGTCCCAGAGCTCAGGGAATATCGCACGAGGAAAGGTTGAGGGAAATCGGACTGACGACACAGGAGGACAGAAAGGTCAGGGAGACATGATAACGACATACAAGATACTGCGGGAATAGACAAGGTGGACAGAGATAGGGTGTTCCAGAGAGTGGACACAGAAACAAGGGGTCACAACTGGAAGCTGAAGACTCAGACGAGTCAAAGGACGTTAGAAAGTATTTCTTCAGTCATAGAGTCGTCAGGAAGTGGAATAGCCTAGCAAGTGAAGTAGTGGAGGCAGGAACCATACATAGTTTTAAGAAGAGGTATGACAAAGCTCAGGAAGCAGAGAGGGAGAGGACCTAGTAGCGATCAGTGAAGAGGTGGGGCCAGGAGCTGAGCCTCGACCCCTGCAATCACAATTAGGTGAATTAGGTGAGTACACACACACACACACACACACACACACACACACACACCTCTTTCTTGAAGAGCACATCAACCAAATAACTGCTGCAGCATATGGGCGCCTAGCAAACCTCAGAACAGCATTCCGACACCTTAATAAGGAATCCAGGACCCTGTACACTGTGTACGTTAGGCCCATATTGGGCCTAACGAGGAGAGGTTAAGGGAAATCAACCTGACGACACTGGAGGACAGGAGAAATAGGGGGGACATGATAACGACATACAAATACTGAGAGGAATTGACAATGTGGACAAAGACAGGATGTTCCAGAGATGGGACACAGCAACAAAGGGACACAGTTGGAAGTTGAAGACACAGATGAATCACAGGAATGTTAGGAAGTATTTCTTCAGCCACAGAGTAGTCAGGAAGTGGAATAGTTTGGGAAGCGATGTAGTGGAGGCAGGATCCATACACAGCTTTAAGAAGAGGTATGATAAAGCTGACGGTTCAGGGAGAGCGACCTAGTAGCGAGCAGTGAAAAGGCGGGGCCAGGAGCTTGGACTCGACCCCTGCAACCTCAACTAGGTGAGTACAACTAGGTGAGCACAGCACGGATTCATAGAAGGCAAATCCTGTGTCACAAACCTTCTGGAGTTTTATGACAAAGCAACAGAAGTAAGACAAGAGAGAGAGGGGTGGGTTGATTGCATCTTCTTGGACTGCAGGAAGGCCTTTGACACAGTTCCTCACAAGAGATTAGTGCAGAAGCTAGAGGATCAGGCACGTATAACAGGAAGGACACTGCAATGGATCAGAGAATACCTGACAGGGAGGCAACAAGAAGTCATGGTACGTGATGAGGTATCACAGTGGGCGCCTGTGACGAGCGGGGTCCCACAGGGGGGTCAGTCCTAGGACCAGTGCTATTTTTGGTATATGTGATGGAAGGGATAGACTCAGAAGTGTCCCTTTTCGCAGATGATGTAAATTAATAAGGAGAATTAAATCAGATGAGGATCAGGCAGGACTTCAAAGCGACCTGGACAGACTGGACACCTGGTCCAGCAACTGGCTTCTCGAATCTAACCCTGCCAAATGCAAAGTCATGAATATCGGGGAAGGGCAGAGAAGACCGCAGACAGAGTATAGGGGAGGGGGCC